>CAEGAE010070414.1:0-29876 GCA_903067095.1 Girardinus metallicus | reverse complement strand
TGTTCCTGGGCGGCCAGGATGAGGGCCTCCGTGCTGTCCTTGAGTCCAGCTTTCTCCAGCCATTGGTAGGATTTCCTCTGAAGTAAATGATCTTTGGAAACTGCCCCACGGAGTGATTGTCTTTTTGATCTGTCTTTGGAGGAATCTAACAACAAATTACAGGACCTCTTTGGAGAGTAACAACAGAGAAACATGCAGTTGAGATTAGAGTAATAAGATCCCAGTGGTATCACGCTTCACATTTCCATCTATAACCTTTGTAAATATAGCTTGGCTTATCCGGACACCTGTGAGCTGTCAGTCAGTGGTCCCAAAAGGGGGACAGAAAGGACAAGCCAACATTAATACATGATTAAAGTTAGAAAATAATAAAACCCAGATTCCAGTTTCTGTGCAAACCAATCAGAATTTTTCTTCTTGGATTCAGGTAGGGTTCTAAGGGTCCAGCTGGGGATCCTGAGGTGGTTGACTGCCGAGGATCAAGACTCTTAACTGACTGCATGAGAGATGAAAACTGGACGCTTGGCTCCCCCCTGTCACTGTCTTCTTCTCTTAATCTAATTTGATGACTAAACAGTTCATTATCCCTAATGATGTCATTTTCCTTCTCGGACCGTACGTCTGGGCAACACCCCTCCACTGATGTGTCCACTGGCTTCATGAACTGGAAGAACTTGAGCCTCATGAAGAGACAATATGTTTGTTGGAGGAAGCCATGCGGTTACTGCTTTGGAAAAAAAAAATCCCATACCAAATGGAGAAAAGGATGGACATATATGGCAGGCCATTTTATTATAAAAGCAGCTGCAACACACTTACATTCCAGATATCTAAAATTGGTTTATGACTAGACATATTAGTTGATTAAGATTCTGTTTAGTCTAAATGGCATCAGTTGTATGTAGACTTCAGTTCAAGGTTTAGGGTTCTGGGTAGATAGAACCCTTACTGCTGAGTTCTTTCCACATTGTGACATTTTCTGACAATTTTGTGAAGGAAATCCAAACTTCTGCAGGAATCTGTTAGGACAGCTCAGTCCATCACAAGGAGATTACCATAATTTGACTAGTCATAATTATGGTTGAGATATCTTGAATTGTAATAACTTGTAATGTTTGCTGAAGGAAAAAATCCCCACAGCATGATGCTGCCACCACCATTTTTTTGCCATGGGGATGGTATGTTTGGGGTGACACAGTGCTAAAGGGTTCCACCTCACATGGTGCTTTCAAAGAGTCGAGTCTGGCTAAAACATTCCCTCTACACGTCTCCGTGGTGAAGAACAGACATCCCCTCACTGCTCTAACATGAAGGTCAGGGAGGTTAGCAGAGCGGTTAGCGCCACTGGGTTTTATTTAGGAGTATCAGAAAAATATGTAGAAACAGTCATATCCAATAAATTAGAGGATTGAAAGAACCTTTTGAAAATAACCCTTAAGCGGGTAATTATATAATATATATTATATAACATATGTTTCATAAAGCCCACATTTCTGGCCATTATAAATATATATATATTTTTTTTAATGGTCTAATGTAATATTCAAATTTTAGATACCATGTTTTCATTACCAGTAAGCAGAAAATCATCATAATTATCAGAAATAAATAATCATTCATCTGTGTGCACCTAACCCATATATTGTTTTACTTAGTGATAAAGTTCCTGAAATAACTTGACTTGAATGAGTTTTCAATAATATTCTAATAATATTCTAATTTATTGAATTGGTATATAAATAACTGGGTCACTGTAGAGAGCTATATTCCCAAGTACATCAAAGATTAAAACACATTTTTGTAAGAATTTTCCTGCCACTTTAAATTATTCAGTATTTTTAGTTTACATTTAGTTCCAGTTTAATACAGTAGAGTTTGGGACTGTAACATGGTAAAAGGGGAAGGTGTTTAAGGCTTTGAAAGGCACTAGGTGATGTTATCCTACCACAGATCTACACCATCAATGTGCTTTCAGCAAGTCAAGGAGGTGACCTAACAGCACTGATGACTTCATGCATGAGCTACACCGTGTTCGTTGTGAGGGATTGGCAGGTTTGGTCCCTGTTACGTCACTGAAGCACTTGCGTCAGTGGCTCTTAGGGCATGTATATATGTAGCAGCATTTTTATAAAAATGAATATTTCCTCCATATCATTTTGAAAAATAATATGCACATGGAAATTTGTAGAAAATTTTCAATATCAAAGGAATATCCACTTTGGTCGGAGTTTTCATAAAAAAGTTTTAGTGAAATTAAAGTTTTCATTTGGATGAAAGGCCAAAACGTGTAGAAATATATTTTTCTCCAGATATCTGGCTACGTAGGCCTAATTTGTGGTGTATTTAAAATCCTAACAGAAATACAGGAAAAATAGTTTACATTTTTATTTGAGAAAATTGTTGGATGAAAATTTCATTCTAATATTTCACAATTAGGTGAAATGCAAAATCTGTTTGCAGTAAGAGATTTATTTTTTCCTAATTAAAGCTATCATTCCAAGGTTTCACTCCAAACTCCTTGCCGGCCCTTTGTCATATGACCTTGCAGTAACTGCAAACTGGAACTATCATGGTTTTTGCTTTATCCAGCTTCTACCAAAATGATGTAAAAGTAGAGTTGGATTTAATAACTTACCATATATCTGCCTGAAGGAAACAAACTATGGAGTGGAGGATTGAAAGGTAGAATTGGAGAAAAGGAGAATCTACTGCAGCACAACCTCACATTTGCTCAAATATCCTCTCATCCCCCTAACCAATGTTAGCTTTTTGGAGAGTATTAAACGCAATACTACAGCCTGACTGACATCTTGTGGTCATTGAAACAACCTGACTTTGTCTATGGTCATTTTCTCCCTTTAGCTGCTAGTGGTGGCCTACATTTGTCTTTTCTTAAAGGAATTTTAATTTTCATCAGCTGATTTCATAACACCTCATCTTCTCAGACATGTTTCCTTTTTTTTCCAAGCATACCATTACCAGGCTTTTTCCTCCTACCCCTTTGACATCTTTTCAAAATCTTCTTGTTCGTACCTGCTCTAGGTTCTGGACGGCTGACTGAACTTGTTTTGCAATAGCCTGTCTTAGAGTTAGCCCTCTTCTTCTATCATACAGTCAGAAGTTGCAAAAACTCAACAAATTTATCCAACACTTTGTCATGTTGGATATTTTATCTAGACAAAATTAACTCTTCATCGAGTTGCTGAATTTTATTTGAAATCAACTTAATTTAATGTTATTGATAACCTGTTTGGAAGTTCATTCAATATAAAAATAAAACAAGACACTGGTTAACTTTTACACTATAAAGAATTTATTTAAATCAAAAGGAAACAAGAGAGAATAAGGTAACTAAAGTCACGTCATTAGAACAT
This sequence comes from Girardinus metallicus, assembly GCA_903067095.1. Classification (NCBI taxonomy): domain Eukaryota; kingdom Metazoa; phylum Chordata; class Actinopteri; order Cyprinodontiformes; family Poeciliidae; genus Girardinus; species Girardinus metallicus. The sequence continues at coordinate 26,502 of CAEGAE010070414.1, read as the reverse complement.
AACACAGCCTGGTCTCACACAAAAACAAACATGGACCTTCTTGTTCATGCACAATGCTTCAAGATGTTACTTTTTAGTGCTACACATCACAGCTTTAAAAATAACGTGTTGGAATGGCCGAGATCAGTGACCCGGAAACCCACAAACGGGACTATTTTACTACAGACGTGATTTTCAGTCAAGCTAAGTGGTTTCAGAAACCCTAACTTCCTACTTGCAGTATTTAACATCACCGCTGGACTCTAATGCATTTTCTGAAATAAGGTACAGCTACAGAGAAAACAAGGAAATAGCAGAGCCCAAAATAAGATGCTGAGTATGGTTAGTTTGAGAGGAGACTAGTTCAGGTTCTCTGCTTGACCAAAGGCCACCAACTGACAGTCTGGTGGCAGCACTGAACTCCTTAAAAACTGGTAAAAACTCAAATAAAAAGTCCCAGTTGTGAAAATTACCTAATAGATTTTGTGCTTGCCAACATGATTTTGCTTTGAGACTAGGTTGCATTACAACGTGAAGACCTAAAGCTTCATCACGGTCAATGAAATCAGAATTTAAAAAATAACTTCATATCAAAGAGCCCTCGAATCAAATACAAGATTTTTTTTTCTTTCAAACTAAACCCCAACCCTCGACAAAAAAACTAATTTAATTTCCGCACTCGTCTGATTTTGCACTACTATGTTGGATGCACTCGGTAGTTAAAACTACATCTGCAGTTGTTAAAAATATACATAGTAACAATGTGAACTTGACTGTCACAATACACTAGCACGGACAAAACACAATGGAAACGTAAAAATGTTTGACCTTTACATATTCACCATGCACTACTTTATTTGAGGCGTATGATAATATATGCTAAACTTGTACAAGGACAAGTCACATGAATGGAACTAAAAACCTGCTTTTATACACTGGCTTAATCATTGTAGAACTGTACAAATACAACAGATCAGTACAAAAATGAAAGGAAGTTATTTTACTGCACTGCAACATAACCTGGAACGGGAACAAAGCAGAATATTCCATACACTCCACTGAACAGAGATCTACTGACTGGCTGAATCTCTGTGACCACCGTCTAGGCTGCCCACCCACACATCATACACAACACAATGCATCCTGACTCAAACCATCAATTGAAATTCTCAGTGATTCCAGTGGCACTTAGGCTATTCTGCTTGCTTGATCGTTTATCTGCTCCCACTCGGCTAAACCACACAAAGCTTAGTAAGTATATCGTGCCCGTTCAGCAACAGGATCCCGCAAATGCTCGTAGGTACCACTTCTGGGAGTCACGGGCACCGGGGAAAGCCGCGATCGCTCAAATGCGTATCCAGCCGCGTCGCCGGCGACTCTCCGTATCGGACTCCGGTCACGTGCGTAGTATGTAGACACCGGGGCTGCTGGAGGAGGAGGAGGGAGGGGAGGACACACGTATGGATCAATGCTAGTGGGGGGAACCCGTTCCCTCACAGCTGTGGAGGCTGGCGTTGTTGGACCAGGCACGGGCACAACACGTCGGTCGTCATAATAAGTGCCTCCGTAAGAACTGGCCCTGTACTTCTCGTAGTAGTCCACGACCCCGTACGGATCCCTTTCGTCGTAGGGCGACCGTCGCACCGAATAGGCTGGTACCGCGCCATAGACCGAGGCGTTGCTCCTGTATGCCGACTCGCTGCCGTACATCCGAGCCACGGTATTATCAGCGACGGCGCTTATGCCGTAAGCTTGCGGTGGCCCATACCGCACTGCGTTCTCATAGCCCGTACCTCCTCTGTAACCCGCCATGCTGTTGCTTTGAGCGGAAACCCGGGAAAAAGCAGGACCGTAGCTGCCGTCATAATCCGGAGCTGCACTGAAGTCCGGAAAAGCCCTGCTGCGACCACGCCCGCCGAATCTCGAGGAATCGAATCCCTCAGAGTTTGGCTCTGAGCCATTTCTCTGGTAGCCATTTTGGTCTAGAGGGCATTCTTTGGACCAGTGGCCTTCCTGCCCGCAACGATAACAACCCGATCGTTCTCCCATTCCCGGCGCAGTACGCAGGCGGCTAGTTGATAGCTTCACGCTCATCAGTTTTCCTTAAAAAGAAAACACTCAATAAGGACTTGTTGCTGCAAATGATAGATTTAAATACAAGACATTTCCTGATTCACATGTACAATAGAATGCTAGTACACCTCAAAAAGTAGTTTTAAAACGCACCATTGTTAAAGATGTAATCCGTACATTTGAACACTTTATTTTTAATCTCCCTGGCTAGTAGACAAGGTACAAATTAAAATTTCATTTTGACAAATACCTAGCCTAAAGTGGCTACATTTGGGCAGGGAGATAAATTGGTAATAAGTGCCTGATTTTAAGCTAATCTTGGCTTAAAGTCAGCATTGCAGAAAACCTTCCAAAAAAACTACCGGTCACATTACGGATAACAGCTTTAAAATAATGCTGCCCTTCCTCTACATACTCACCTGAGCTTCATCTGGAACTTACCTGAAACCTAACAACATAATAATCTTGATGTTAGATCATTAATATAAAATCCCCATCAACCCCAGCCCAAAAGTTCACCTTTAAAAGCTGTGTTGTCCAACTTATTAATAGCCTCCATGGCATCCTCCACTCGCTCCATGTGAACAAAAGCATAGTTTTTAACAATGTCGCACTCCACCACAGAGCCAAACTCTTCAAACTTGGCCCTTAACTCTTGATTGGTACACGCGATGTTGCCGACATGGAGCTTGGTGGATCCTCTTGCCTTCCCTCGGCTCATTTCTACATTTAACGGCTGGCCATTAAGCTCGTACTGGTGCAGGTTGCGTATAGCTTCTTCTGCCTCTGATTTGTCATCCATGTGCACAAAGCCGAAGTTTTTCACAATAGAACATTCTGAAATCTTGCCGTACTGGGAGAACAGAGAGCGGAGTTCGTCTGATGTAGTGTCGGACGACAAGTTGCCAATGAAGATTTTCACCATCTTGGATCCTCTCTGTCACTAGGAAACAGACAGAATAAAAACGTTAATCCATAATCAACGTTTTCTTATTCGGAGAGTACATAAGTGGCGTTTCCAAGGGCCTCTAAAGGCTTCACTAAAATGACCCCAACCAAAAGCCATTATGAAGGTTCAATACATATAAATTCACACTTCTGGTTACAAATTCAAATAAGTTCATATAAGTGTTACACATTAGATAACACTACAACATCTCAGGTTACGTCTGACTACCACATTTGCAGTCAGGTTAAAATTTCTGACGTCCAGGCATAAAACAAAAAGTGCCACTGAAACTGTTTTCTGTTACTGGGTTATTATATTGCTTTATAATTAGAATGTTGAGAAACAGAAAGTAGACAAAATGTTAGAAAATTCCTCCTAATTAAAGGGTGAATAAACAACTGTGCTAATTGACTACTAGTCCATGAGATCATGTTTTCAGGTGGAGGTGGGTAGTAACTACTTTACTCAGTTTAGTTGGAGAAAAACAATTTACTTTTAGTTGTTTTAAACACTGTATGTTTTACTTTTAGAAAGGAAATAGAATATAGGGAAATCCAGGTGTAACAGCAGCACCTGGTATGTAGGTACCCACAAAAATCAAAGTGTTAAAACTTACATACACACTCACACATATATATATATATATATATATATATAAAAACACAAGATTAGAAAAAATTACTGTACAAGGTTACAAAAAAATCAAACAGATGCGCAGTAGCAACTGGAATATTGTTTAGAATGAACAAAACTGTACGAGTATCAACACAGTTTAACTTATTTTAAATAACATCTCTGTATTACACTTTTGCTTGAGTAATATGAAGTATCCTACAGTTTCTTGAGTAAAATTTCTACTCTAGCCTCAGAGTATCGTCGCTGCATAAAGAGCTGTTTTAACCAGATATGCACGAGAAACAGTCACACATCTATAGCTTATGTTAAAGTGAGACATCTTGTTTCTTAACGGCTTTAGTGAAATGTTCTAGTTTGTGAGCTGAGCCTTTTGTACCATTTTGTACCACAAAGACACAGTAAACACTACATATTGTGTAGAGGAGGAGAAATTCTACTGTATTCGTTTTATATGAAAAAATATTGATTTGGGAAAGTTTTCTCTGACCAAATTCCATTTGCATTTAGGTTATTTGTTGTAGTAACTTTTATTGTAGCCTTTAAGACACCAGAATTTGCACATAACTTTATATTTTCGTCTCAATAAATCAGTTAAATACTGTATTACATGATCTAAACAGTTACTCTTGGTTTATGTAGCATTTTAACTAAATACTTTTAACTTTTATAAGAATAATCTCGGGCGGTTACTTTATACTTATATTGGAGTAAAACGTGCAACCGGTTTGAAAAGTCGGCGCTCACTCCAACACTTGAGGCTTAATTTTCATACTCGTATCGTCTAAGTGTTGTTTTTTCCCCCTCATACAAAATTATTTATGTCAGAATAAATCACCAAATGATGCTTACGTAGATAGTTAGAAATGCTGCCTGCTAATATTTTGTTGAGCGGAATAAACCATTGATGTAAAACAGTTACACACATATCTTTGATACACACGCAGAGTAACCACTGCCCTGCCTCCTTTCAGTGGACACGCAGCAGTGTAGATTTGCAGCTAACAATTGGCTAGCAGAACTGACCAAAACAACATTAGCCTTACGATTAGCTTATCAGAATATTAACCGAACGGTAGACACAACTCCATGTTAAGCAGTGGGACAAATGAACAATGTATGATTTTCAGCGTGTACATTTCGAAGTCATGCTAAAGCTTTGCAGCTGGCCTAGTAATGGTCTATTGTAAGACGTTAGCATAAAAGTTAGCGTCGGCGGCCCATCTACTTCTAAAAGGAATCATGCGTTCAAAATAGTGCTAATACACGCAGTGCAGTTGGCTCGTTTACAAAATGAGTTGTAGATAGCGCTTTTTAAGTTTTAGGCGGATTCATACCTGTAAACTGCGGCCTCTGTGTTGTACCTTTTCAGAGATGAAATGGCGACTGCAGCATTGACCGCCTGACGTCACACGGAACCGGAAAGACGTATGCTTCCGGGGAAGTGGAGATGTTCCGTGTTCTTCTTAGATTTACTACCCTTCGAAAACCATTGTGGCAAAAATATTATATATATTTTTTCCGCACTTCTTTACATTATCACACCTTTTCTTCAAAATAAACGTCTGACATTACAGAATGCATAGTTTTACGGTGTTGGGACAGAAAATCCAAGCACATCAAATGTTTGACCTAGCCAAGATTAATCATCATGAAAGCTCCACCTTTTATTAACGTTTTGAGTTTTGTGATAAAGGCCTGTTTAGTTTTGAGTTAAAGTTCTTAAAAATAATGGGTTTGTTTGTAGGTTTGACCAAATCTACAGCTATTTCAGATAGAAAGTAGAAAATATTTTCATGTTTGATTTAATCCTCTTGCTGTTTAGATGGTGCAAAATGCAGTAAATGTTAGATTTGATTTTCAAAACTTTGCTGAAGACTGTCTGCAAGTGAATACCACAAACTTCTAATCCATCTCACCACCAACCTAAAAATGTACAGAAATGCCCATAGTAGTTAAATCCTTCCATAATGTCCTTATCAGAGTCATGTTGTCAAACTGGGATTTCAGTCTTTCTATCGGAGAGCAGAACCAAAACACCCAAATAACTGACTTTATTTTTTCTGTTTAAAAAAAAAAAAAAATGTTGTTACCTTTTTGGCTAACGTGGAATACTTCAAACCTAACTTTAAAGAAAACAAAGGCACCCAAAGGAAAGGAAAACTGTCTTACAACACACACCTTGGAAAAAAAATGTATTCATATGCTACAAATTAGAACATAACAGATTTCCTCTTCTAAGCGAACAGTTCAGAGAGGAGGGCAGCCATTTCATTACACAGGTGGGTGACGAAATGATGGCTGATGCCATCTGTGCTTTTGGTACCACCACCACCTTTATTTAAACTATGAGTCCAAATTAAAAATACTTCAAATGTGAAGAGGATATTATAATCTGACCTCATAATCAAGTCACTGATATTTCTTGTTGTGTCAGCAAAGCCTTTTCCATTTCTCCTAAGCGGTTCTTCAATTTGTGCACAGAGAAAGTAATTTCTTGTTTTGGATGCAAGTAAGCCAAACTGATCATAAGTCAATGAATATTATCAACAAATGTTTCACTTTACATGAAAAAAAAAACTTAAGTCATCAATTAAGAACAAGTCAATAATAGAAAAAATATGCCTTGCATTAATGGCAACCAGTGAAATATTGTAAGTTGTCATGACAAAAAACAAAAGCAGAAAACATTGATTCAGCACATTTTTATATGACAAATTCGAAGCAAAAACATTTTCAGATTTTAACAATCTGCTGTATGTATGGAACAAAAAAAGACTAAAAAAAAAAAAAAAGCTGAAAACCTGTCAAACTGCATTTTGTCAGTCATCCTTTTGTGAATGAGAACAACAGACTCTTCTGCAGGTTGATGGCATCCCATTTCTAAACCAGATATCTTATATGTTCATATCTGGACGCTACATACAGTGATGGGACTGTAGAGGTTGAGGAAAGAGTGAAAAAAGTCCTGAAGTTCCAACCTGGAAGAGAGTAAAGCATTTAATTTTACAAACAAGTCTTGTCAAGTACTCCTTGAAAAGGCTGGATAATGCACAAACAATGCTCCAGTTAATTCTAAGATTCCAGCGCTTAATTAAAAGATATGTTACAAGAAAATTGGGAGCTTATTTAAGCCAATACCTTGGTACAACGGCTTTAGTAAGGCGCGTATCGCTGTGCATAATGTTCTTTGGGCTGTGAAACAGAGTAGGAGCTTGTGGTAGCAGGTACTGGAGACAGCCGCTTTCGTTCGTAGTTGTAGGCGGTTGAGACAACCGGTACTCGTCTGATTGGGTTGTGTTCCGGTGTGTAGTATGCAGCGACTGATGAAGCTGGAGGCACCGGCCGGCAGTCATACGGATCCACACTGGGTGAGACCTTGGGAAGAGAGGAAGGGGGAGGCGGAGGGGGTGGAGGTGGGAGATAGGGCAAACGACGCTCTTCGAAATAGCTTGAACCATAAGGCTGAGCTCTGTACTTTTCATAATAATCAGCACTGCTGTAGAGACGGCTACGATCATAAACATATGACCTGTCTGCATATGCGCCTGCAGCTCGGCTCGCATACCAATCCCCCAGCTGAGCGGCGTAGCCACGATTAGGCGGAGGAGGTGGCGGGGGAGGAGGAGGCGGCGGCGGCAACCCGCCAGCATAACTAGCTCGATTATACATAGAGTAATCAGCTGGTGGAGGTGCGGCCATGCCATACGAGGGCTCCCGGACGCTGCGAAATCTTGTGCCATCACCGTAGCTATTGTCCCGACCGACTTGACAGTCTTTCGACCAATGACCGTGTTTCCCGCAGACAAAGCAGCCGGTATGATCTCCCATTCCCGGGGCCGGGCGAAGCCGACTGGTGGACAGTCGGACGTTGATCAGCTTGCCTTGTAAGGAGAGAGAACAAACGCATGAGACCGAGAGGATCGACACGAATAGGGTCTTACCGACTAGAACATGGTAAAGGAATGTGACCGATAATGAATGCGAAGGAGAATCATTTTTAGAGCCAGCTTATTGTGATATTTTGTCAGCGAACTGCCCCTATAACACTCTCAACTGGTCTTGCAGAGAACTCTGCAAAACCCATTGGTGAATAACTGCAGTCCATGAGGTAATGCAACGAAAGGATCCAACATTGGTATCAACTGACAGAAAAGATAAGAAGCTTTTCCCTGCCAAAGAGTTCACCTTTGAAGGCTGTGTTATCCATCTTATCGATGGCCTCCATGGCATCCGCCAGTTTCTCCATGTGAACAAAGGCATAGTTTCTGACAATGTCACATTCGACCACCGGGCCAAACTCCTCAAACTTGGCACGAAGAATTTCACTTGTGACCTCTTCACTGAGGTTGCCGACATGAAGTTTGGTGCTGGATTTGGTTCTGCCTTTGCTCATCTCCACATTCATGCGCCAGCCGTTCAGGTCAGTCTGGTGGAGGTTTTTGATGGCCTCCTCTGCCTCTGACAGGTTGTCCATGTGAACAAAACCAAAGTTTTTCACAATATCACATTCCGAGACTTTGCCATACTTTTCAAAGAGTTCTCGCAGCTCCTTGGCAGTAGTTTCCGATGCAAGGTTGCCAATGAAGATTTTCACCATGATGACGTTTGAATTTCCTAGAAGAGTAATAACAATACGTCATCTCGTGCTCAAACAAAAATTCCAACATTAAGCATAACTAAAAGCCAATATTTTTTATTCACTCAAGTTCCAAAAGAAGGTGGAAATCACTGAACGTCAGACATCATCCAGTCATATTTCACACTGTAATGAATTACAATATGAATATAGAACAGAATAATTAACAGATTTACCTGGATCACAAGTCAGTCTCCCTGCTTAGTTCCAGCTTTAGAGGTAAATGGCATTTTGTGCATATTGAGATACAAACTTTCTGACAGAGGTTTGACAAGATGGCGGACCGAGCAGACATTCTTACTGTCTTTGAAAGGAAGCTTTTACTTCTCACACTAATCATATTGATCAGATTTGGCATAAAAGAGAAAAAGTTGGAGGACATTAACTGTCAGATTAAGGAAAACAGCTCAATGAGCGACAGCCTTGCTCAGGCTCTAAAGTTAAATGCTGCTGAACTAAATGTCGGTGAGGTGAAAGTAGAAACTCTGAAGTGTTATGGATTCTGTGTTTTCCTCCATCTTTTTTATCCTCTTATCTGCTTACACACATATGCTGCAGCTTACATTACCATATTTATGTGTGACTGCAGCCAGTCATACAGAAACAGACTGAAATTGATCAGACTACCCTTTAGGGCAGGTACAGATTGCAGAGAAGAATAAAAGCTGAACTCCTGCTTCAATCTTTGCCTCACTTGGTCACATCCCTAAGGTGAGTTAAAAGTGGCCCAGCGCTGGACGAGGAATGTAACTCTGTATCTGTTCCATTGGTATGACACGTATGGCTTGTAACATTTGATCATTTTTTGGCTTCAAAAGGCTGTTTTTATGTATAACCAACTCTCATTATTTTTTCAAGGTAATTTACACTGAGGGGTTTTGATCAGGTCCTGAAAATGGTAAACAAACCTGGGTGGTGCACAAAGACGAAGATTAAAGAACTCCAACAGAAGGCCAGAGGGCCCACCATTTTCACCAAAACGTAAAGTACTTCCACCCTTAAATTGGTGTGTTTGGTATTCCTGTAAAGCCTCAAGTATTTAGGGGAGATTATTTCCAAAGATCTCAAAACCAGAGAAAGTTTCAAAGAAGGTTAAATCTCTGCTTAACTCTCGTTTGCAGCAGCAGGTTTCATACATCTTAATTACAAACACAGAAGCTCTGTTACTGTGATTGGATAGAAAAATGTATCTGGTCCACTGGGTAGGCAGACAACAAGATTTGCTAAATTATGAAGCATTCGGCTCCAAACTCAATAAAAAAAAATATGCCACAAGTCTATTTTCCCTGACCCTGAAGGCAGTACCAGAAGTGGCAAGAAATTTGGAGAAAGAAAGTCTTAATTACAAGATGGTGATCCTGGTCTACTTTCAATTGGGTCTCAATTTCAAAGATGAAAATACTCAAACTGATTTTTAAGACCTTCCATAAATTTAGAACTCCCCACCTTGTCATTAAAATGGAAATATTTTACGAAGGATTCCCCCGATTATATTACTGTAAAACTGAAAACCCGGTACCTCTCTCCCAGATTTACCAAAAGTTAAATAAATTCGTTTTGTAATGAACTGTTAAGACAAAATACACCGAATATATTTAACAGTGTGAAAATGTAAACATGAACTCAACCTCACGTCACGCAGCTAATTGCTAACGCCAATGTGTTACACCATTTCTTAAACGTTTATAACATTACTACTAAAGTAATACCAACTAGAATGCAACAATACAACTCCTCAAGTAATTACAAATAATGTACAAGTAGTGTAAGTACAAAAAAAGTTAACTGAAGTATAATTTAATGAGTTATGTTACCAGGAAAGTGTGACATCAGTGAGCTAATAGCTAGCTAACTTACTGGTTGGTCCGTTGTATTTCAGCTCGCTTCCCCTCAATCATCTGTATCAGCGCTACGATAACAGTAGTACATCTCTGACCGAACATGGTTACCTCACGCTATAAGGTATAAACGTCCTACTCACCAATATATTGCGATGAAGGCCTCCTTACTAATGAATGGACAGCGAAATGGCGCTACTGCGCTCGTCCAGACTTCTTCTTTAGTTTACAACCACGGCTGCCATCAAGCTTTGGGCGCCATCACCGCCACCCTCTGTTTCAGAGAGAGAATCGCAACATACAGTGTCATCACCTCGATCTCCCTGCATCGCCTTCTTGTTGGATAGTCTTCAGGCATCATTAAGTCAGTCTTCTTGTAAGCTAAGTTCTACTTAGTCAAAAACTCCAAATTTAAAATGGTATCTGCAGTTGATTTTAGTTCTCTAAAAAAAAAAACGTCCCCTCCCTTGTTCAGGTACGTAAAGCAACACTATTGTTCTCATGTATGGTGTTTATACAGCCATAAGTGAAGTATTCTGACAACATATAATTATTTGTTTTTTTTTATGATAATCGTTAAGAATATTTAAATCAACAAGAGGACATGGCTAAAAACCAAGTCCTGTAAGTGGTTTTCACAACCCTTTTACTGTATTCTCCACAGTTCTGTCCTGTTTGATCTATTTGCTGTAGATTTGCAATGCACTCCAGGAAAACTTAAAGCTACTGTAATTCAAATTAAGGTAATGTTACTAAACTAAACTGGCTGGTAGTAAATACGTTGCTACTCTTTTCTTGTTTTCGCTTTGACTCTGGGTTTTTCCTAATATCTTCCATGTGACATTTTGCATTGTCCACCTAGTTTTATAATGCATATTTGAGAGAGAACTTGTCATACAGCACAGTTGATACATCCTGTTCATTTACGGCAGCCATCTTCTTTAAGCATTACATTGGAACCTGACTGATGCAACAAGATTTATATCTTTGTGACAGAAGACAGATGACATCTGTCTCCATGACATTTGCACAATAAAGTCGAAAACTTCCCAACACTCCTTAGTTGGTTCCAGCCTTGCCTGTCCCATCATGTCCCACAGGCTGACCTGCAGTGTTGGCAGTTGTGACAAATGAGCTGCTATACGAGTATTACTGCTTATATAGATATAAGCAGTAATACTTATGAGTCTCAAACGTGAACCCACTGATTTTAGATTTAATAAAATGTGGATTGTTGAATATGATTTATATATATATATATTTTTTTATATATTATGTAATTTATTTATGAAAAAATAAGTAATAGAGGACATTAAAATCTTTATTTTTTTTCATATTAAAAATTCTGTAAAATTAGAAATGCATTCTCAGTTGTTATATACATACAGAGCAAAACACATCTAAAAAACAACCCACAATTCATACTGTCTCCCAAGTGTGTCTCAGAAAAAAAAGGGGAGTTATTAATACAGCTTACAGTATAAATTACATAAATATCATTTTACACAATCACAGACAACTGCAATGTAGTGGAATTGAGACTTTTAGTACACCTGAATTGTTCTTTCTGTCAACAGTACTTTCATTAAACTAAATGCACATCTGTATTAAGAAGTATGTTCCATTCATTTCTAATCATTTGGTCCCTTGCAAAACTTTTTAAATATTATGGCCAACATCAGTTTACTGCTCTAAATCATCGAAGTATGTTATGAAAATACAAATGATGACCTAAGAGAATTACTGCTGCTCATCAGTCTGGATAAAAGTATTTTTGGTCTTTGGATAATTATTCATAAAAGATGGTGCATGAAGTTTATGTTTCTAAAGAGGTCCATTCAGAGAACGGCACCAAGAGGCTCAGATGTCCAAACCACCTGGACTAACCTCTTTCAATGAAAGGCAGCAGCAGTTCACCTCTGACCTGTAGACCCCCACCCGCCTCTACAGCTGACCCTGGCCACGCTACAAAGAACTCCACTACAGGCGTTTGTATCCATGAAAGATTTCAATCTGATAAAATGATACAAAATGCTTAAGCAGCAGAATATGGTGTAGTACTTTGACACTTTTATTTATTTATTATTTTAAAGCTAACAGGGCGCTGTTGATGGCAACTTTAAAGGTATTAAAGTCTGCCAGTGAGTCAACAGCAGGTTTTCATTTTGACAACATGACGGACATGCCAGAATCCATTAAGCACCAAGTTAGCACTTCTTTCCTAATCTGGTCATAACAGGTCAGGAAACATGGAATCAGTTATAGAAACAGACTTCGAGGGTTTTGTTTTATGTTCTTTCCAAGTTTCTTTCTCTCCTCTACTTTTCCTTTCCCCCTACCTTTCTTCCATTCTTTTTTATCTCCATGTTAGAATTGAAATAAACTCAAAGCATTTTCTAACAAACTTTGATATATATCTAATGGAGCATTAAAGCAAAATCCGCAACGCTCCACTTGTGAAAGTAAATCAGTTTGGCTTCACTTTGGCAGTCACACAACAGTTCTGAGTGCCACACTGCCAGACAGGACACATTAAAAAAGAGGGAGAAAAGAGAGAGCATGAGAGAGAGAGAGAGAAACAGCTTGCAGCCTCATCACTGGCAGGGTTTACACTCTCTGGTTCTTCTCTAGACATCCCAGCTCTTTACAAATGGAATTATCTGCATACCAATCATTAGTTTCCATGTGGACCAAATTATACCTCAACTGAACCAATGTTACTTTAAGGAACTGGCTATTTTTACTGAAAATGTTGATGTTACGCATTAGGTTGTAAGGACTGTGGACAAACTCTGATTCAATTAAACCCTTCAATAAAAATTTCAGCATACAGAAGAAAAACATTTAAATGGAGAAATAGTGAATCATCCCAGTTATTTTGGTCGGACATGGAGATACTGAGGTCCATTTCAGTTCTACACTGGAAGCAGAACCATAGACTGCACCATTTGTTTAGCATTTCTCTGATAAAGAAGCGAATGCTCCCTTTACTTTCTGGATAAAGTGCTAATTTATAGTACAACTAGACTCTTTTCTTACAAATAACAGGAGATTGTAGGCCACATTGTCTAAAGAGGGACTGAAAATATCCAACCCAGGTTTCTGGAGGTAAGGTCCCATTTCCCCCTGTTGTGTTATGACTACAGTAGGCAAGACAGATCACAATCTTTGCTGATGCCGCTTTTCAGCTGTGCCATTCCTTAAATAAACTGACAAGCTGTACAACCGTTTCTTAGCAACATGCCTCTTGATGTGGGATGGGAGTTGTGTCCCTGCAGAAACTGCCAGTAGGAGTCTGCTGTGGGCCGATGGTATTAAGGTCTTCTCCGTCTTCAGTGCAACGGGGATCGCTTCTCATACTTGAGCAGGTAGAACATTCTGGTTGTTGTTCTTTAAGACGTCAGCCTGTTGTCCAGCTCAGTAGCTGCTTTCATGACCAGTCAAGATGTACAGGTTGCTCAGCGCTGAGGGGTCGTCCGTCGGCGTACTCTGAAGGATGATGTCTCTGTTTAGTCCAGGAACAAAAGGAAGAAAGTCTTATTCATCCAAAGTCCACAAAACTAGGTCAGTTTGATAACACTGCTTCTTATTTCTGCAAGACAACTGCTATGCAAAATTGACATTAAAGTTACACTCGCACTGATAAAAGTATATATCTAAAATATTTCCTAGAATTATATTTATCTTATTTGTTAATATTAGAGTTGAATAATATTTCGCATCACAATCATCTCCTTAAAATCACGTCTGGATGCTCTGAATATTTCTAATATATTTGATCATCTGGATGGATGAAAATATAAAAAAAATGTTCCAGAAACACTGGGAGGTATTTAACCACCAACTTGCTTCATGGAAAAAAATGTTTTCCAGAAGTTTAAACTTTACAAATCACTCAGCACCGTTCCAATGAGTAGGGCTGCAATTAACTACCAATTTAGTACTCAGTTATTCTGTTGATTATGCTGATGACTAATCAATTAATTGGAGAAAAGACTGGAACATTCTGCAGATTTTTCAATTAACCACTTCAGCATATTTTATACAATATTAGAAATATGTAAAAAATACAAATAATTACATTTATCTAATTTCCTAAAATGCAATAACAGCATTCCTTTAATGAACTCTTGATCATTTGTATTGTTTTTAGCATCTACAGCTAAAAACAATTCTAACATCAACATGTAAAAAGTTCAACTCTTCCTGCTGGTTGATCCTGTGTGGGCTGATCTGTTGAACATTTCTTTTAGTCATAATTGGATAGCAGAAGATGCTTAATAGGATATTTTTTAAACAAAACCAGGTGAAGCAGAAGAAGCTAAGACTGCCACTTCAGGAGTTCTGGGTAGAACATATTTACAAATTTATTTTATTAAATGCAAAATATGCGTATTTTTTGTACAGTTTTTGGTTTAATGTTATTGTTCTTTCAGCAAATGGTCTTTTTTTTAAGTCTGTATACTCCAACTAACAATTGATCTATTCATAATTAGTTGACAATTATTTCAATAACAATTATTTCATCACAATTAATCTGATCAATTGTTTCAGGCTTACCTATGAATACTCAATAGAACACGGAATATTTGTTTTCTTTTGTTATCTCACCTGTTTGTTCCCAAAACTCGGAAAACTCGGCTCTCATCTGTGATTTCCTGTGTTACCTGCCGTTCAAAATGACATGACTCGGGTTTGTGAATTCTGCCACATAACAGGCAAAGGACTCAGCTTCACAGATGTGCAGATATTCACCTCATCCAAATGAAAACTCCTTCCTTTAAGGCCATGCTTCCAGAAAGCCAGCACACTGTCCTGTAAACAGACTGCCAGGATACGGAGCGTTACTCAGCTGTCAGCACAGACAAGCCGAGCTCAAAGCGGGTCTCTGAATGTTGCTGTTACCTAGTGTTTCAATTGGAAAGTCAAAAACGATCTCAGCTGCTAGCTCTTTGGATGGAAGCCCTTTCAGGTCCACTATCTTTACCGTTTCTGCACAGTCAGCATCAGAACAGAAGCAGAGTTCATTACGATCATCACGAAATGTGTTTTATTGATGACATTAGAGTGACTTACTTTCAGTTGTAATCAGAACTGTGTCTCTGTCCATCTGGGTAACTTGTACGGCTCTGAGGGCGCCACCATCTGCAGAAAGACGACATTACTGCGGGCTTTAATCTGAGCGACTCACGTTCTGAAGGGACGGGAAGTATGGTGGTTTATCCTACCTGGCACTGAAGCAGGAGGAGCATTCAACTCGATTATATCAAACTTGAGCTGCTGGCTGGTTGTACTCTCCTCATTTTTACACTCTCTCACCCCCACACACAGCTGGGGAAACTCATCTGTTACCAGAACCAGAAGCTCAAATATTGGCAGAGACTCTGGTAGTCGCACTGGTATGTGCTGCAAGAGATGAAGAACGAATCAGCAGAAATAGGAACAGTGAGGCTATATGATTAAAAACTACGATGCAGGTGGGAGATTAAGGTTAGATAACATGGTCGCTCAGGTCAGATGAGTTTTATTAAGCAAACATAAAACCTTTACATACTTAAATAACACCTAGAGTCCAGCAGCTATGGAGAGTTGCACAATAACCAGGCTGCAATTAACCATACGAGTTGATAACAACTGTAACATCCATGCACTGAAAGATCATATTCACCTCACCAAAAAAATTCTTCTATCCAATAAATCTCTCATAAACATCAGCCAGTATTTCTATTTAACACTGAAACAACGTGTCAGTGTTATTTATTAAAATAGTCTAACACAAATTAAATTGCTAAATGTTAACTTAAAATAAACACATTCAGTAAATCTTCCATAAATTGTTTGGGAAAAAATTACTTAAAATATCAGTAGAGGGCAGCAATACCTCAGTGCACCATCTCATCACATCTTTTGGACCCAAAAAGAAACCGAAAGACAATGAAAATATGCTGGATAATTTTCTAAAGTCAGAAAATTTGTGTCCCCGTTCAGAAAACTGTTTGCTGAAGAGGATTAGATGGAATAGATGGAATTCAGGAATAATCTGAATCTAAAGTCTCTAAAGGTGCTTTGCGTATAAAACAGTACAAGATGTTGAACTAAAATGTTTATTTGCACAATGCCTAAGGCATGAAAAGGAGTTTGTGGGTTGATGCTTTATACTTTTTTGGTTTTGACCCACCAAAAAAGAGTAATGTATACACTTAACCGTGCCACAAAAACTGAGATTCATATTTCAGAACTTCTGGAAAGTACTGATGGTTTTGAATGGAAGCAAAGTTATCCTCCTATATCTGTAGTTATGCTGCTACAGGCAGCATAACTTCTACTACTCTCCAACTTCCATTATTTTCCAAGAAAACATCGGCTGAAATAACGCTGCCAAATAAATAGTTCTCTATGTGCCTGGAAAACATATAACACTTCCCCTTTAATGAGTTACAACCTGTCAGAAGTGGAAATAAAGTGTTTATTGTAAATTTTACATCATGTTCTAATGTAACATAAAGTCCAACATGGTGTCAGTGAGGAATCTCCAACTTTTCCAAGTGGAACTCCAACATTGAGTTGTTCCAAATATTTTTCATTGACTTGAACTAAAAAATTCAGACTTTTGATTCCAAATGTAAGGTGAGCAAATTGTAAACATTCAAACAGACGTTAACTCCGGTTCCACATTTCCTGCTTGCATTCCTTTTTAATACATCTGTCAACATATTAGTTAACTGCTGAACTTGAGGGCTGGATAAAATCTAACATGGTTCTGTTCATACATGACATCAATGTCCTGGTGTTAATTACAGAAACTAAGAAAACGGATCTCAGTTTGTACTTTGAGTAGTGGATGTCATAGTGCTTGTAGGACAACATATCTGCACTAACCTTTAGATGCATAAACTTCTGGAGAGGCTCATACCACAGCAGCAGCACCAAGCCGGAGGGAACCGCCCCGCACAGGAAGGTACTCTCTGTGTAGGGGTTTCTCGCTGCAGTATGGAAAAACAACAACACCGAAGACTTTGTTGGTATCAGTACATGGAAAAGAAGCATTTGGGCTGTTTATTCAGACGAGCACCAGAGATATTAAGGAGAATGTGTGGAGAATTTGCTTCAGGCTGTCGACACTTGCCAATGCAAACACTCAGCTGCTGATTTTCCACATTTCTTACAAACGAGAACAAAAATAGACCCAGAAACTTTTGGACCAAGTGCAGTGGACATTTGGGTTCTCACACTGCATCCCTCTTGATTATCTCTGGAAAATGTGTGAGAACTACTTTAGAGCCGGTTAGAATCACTTACCCACACTACATCTTCGACAGCCTTTAGTGTCTGGAATTTTCACAGATATGGCAAACTTTCTGGAAATGGGAGGAAACAAAGCTCAGTGTAGGAATGAAGAAATTTCAGTAAAAGGTTAAACAAAGGATATTTGAAAGTTTCTAAATGTTGCACTCTGCCTGAAATGCCCAGCCTGTACCAAACTCTGGCCTGTACCGACCTGGGAATGATCCTCTCAGTGAAGCGGTTGGTGCTGAGAGACAAGCTGCCGGGTTTTTTTTGCAGATGTCCTTTCTGTTCAAACAGAGCCGTTAGACTGTGGGAACAAAGCTGCGACGACTTTCCTGCACAAAGGACACAGTCTTAGAGAGGCAGATACTATAAAGCTCAGCATGTTGTCTGATAGAAGCAGCATACTGACGAGACGTTACCTGACACAGACATCAGCACATTATTCATGACATAGAGCCACGTACACCGCTGAGGGAGCAGCTGTGGACAGAAACGAGGTTAGCTTTACTGAACAGCTTTCATGCGCCTGTCAAAGAAGTATAAGTAATAAAGATATCCTGATCTCTTTCAGGACGGGATGGGGAGCAGTGTAGCATGACAAGAAAGTGTGTGTCTGAGTTCATAAGATCTTCTCTCACCTTTTCTAGTGTGTCCTCGTGAAGTTCATTTAGGTTCAATGTGTAAATTCCTTCCTCTGCTCCAAGAATCAGGTATTGATCTAAGGAGGAGAAGAATGAGTTAAAGTGAGAGAATTACTTCTAGCTGAAAGCAGTCATGAGGGAAAAGAAATGTCCATGAGTGACGGCACAGGCATGAGAAAAACTAAGTACACCCTTTCTGTTTCCAGAGGAACCCAATGTGTTGGCCCCTCCCTGACAGCAGGTTTATGCATTCAGAACATCCTTTTGTATTTGAACACATGAAATGGAAAGAAATGCTTTGTTGTTAGCTTGTGTTGTCATAGTGTTATAACAATTAGCAAATCCCACTGAGGTAAACGTAAGACAGCTGGCATCTCATAAACATGGTCAGTGGCTCTAAAGGTGGCTCTACGAGTCGTAGGATGGTGATCTGCGCCTCGTTTTCTTCATCACTCACTAATCAGTCACAGAAATGGTTTTAGGTGATCTGTATATAAATAACCTTTAAATGTTTCAGGGTTTTTTAGTAAAGATCACTTTTGCTTTGAAGTAAAGATGACACGTTTGCTCAGGAGAATGGATGTCACAGCTAGGCTACAAAACATTTTACCAACTGGCATTATGAACTGATTTACAGCAAAGATCAAATTGGAAACTAAATTTGAATCCGTTTACAAATATATCTCCATACCTGGACACAAATTGGACCTTTTTGCCTCATAAGGTGCCTTGAGATTGTTCATATGTACTAAAATCGGCAAAGTATAAATAAATGGAACTAAACTGAACTTTCTGGGGTTCAGGGCTTTTAGAAGCCAGAGTCCTCACCTTTTGTTTTGGGTAAGATCCAGGTAGCAGCACAGTGGATTTTCAGAGGACAGCCGTTGAAGACTTTGGTAAAGCAGGCTCCCATCTAGAGGAAGCAGATGACTTTGAATCTGACAGGATTACAATGACTCTTCAGTTGTGGAGTGATGTGATAAAAAGCAGTCATTGAAATCATGCTGCTGTTGGCTCAGTAAAGTTACAAAATGCCCATCGATGCAGCTTCTAAGCAAAAGGCAAAGTATCTAGAGCAGAGACATAGATCATGTAAGAGGGTCATCGGACCACATCATGTTGCAGTGTGTAATGAAGATTTAGATACCTCATAACTGGTGATTCTTCTTCTACTCAACTTTTCCAGATTTTAATTTCAGTTGTTCTCTTATGTCTTAGCATCCTTACTTTCAGTCGTAGCAGATTGTTGTGATGTATTGTGTCATTTAACAAAAATCTTTTCAGTCTTATTTGTGAAATTTCTCTATTCCCCTGTCTGTATTAATCTTGAGAGGATCACATGAAGGTGGTATTTTTGTATTATTTTATCATTGATATGTTATTTTTGATTGGATCTGCCCAGCAACTTTAACTGAAACTTTCAGGCTTTTGAATTTTCTTAATAACATGATAAGATCCTTTGACCCTCACACATTAACGAGGATGGTGCTTTACATAATATTGAAAGAATAAAATAAAACTTACCAAGAAAGTCTATATGTAACACCATGCAATGCATTAGTATGTGTTAAGAGAGGAAGTGTCTCTAATTAGTCATGAAGGTGTTGGCGTTTTATTGCTGGTTGCTGTTAGAATTCACACTTACATGGACTTGAGGGGTGGGAGGAAGCCCATGACAACCAGCTCTCTAGAATTACAAAGGTTACACACAACAACACAGCGGGAGTAATAAAGACTGTACACCTGGGGAATAATACCAAATCGACAACTTTCACTGACTCCATCACAGAATCATTAGGAAGTTATTAGGTTAGCAAATCACTCCAGCGCTCCGATGTTTGCTTCTCATTTAAAGAGAGAAGTATTCTCATTAAAAACTCACTGAGTCCTCTGGCTTTTTCCGCAGCGTGCTCCACTCTGGAGACAGCGGCGTCTCTCTTTTGGGGGAGGAAACCATCCTTTTCTCTGTTACTACAGAGTGTTGTGGTGGCAAACATGGGTCACTGCAGTGCTGACTGATGTCCTGCGTGGCAGAACACCTGGACAGGACTTTGAAGAAAATAGAATAGAATAGAATAGAAATACCATTTACTGCCCCACAGTGGAAAATTCCAGTGCAACAGCATCAAAGTGACAATTGAAACATGTGGAGTCACACAAAGGTAGGAATATAAGATATTTAAAAACATATATTCTGAACAGTAAGGGTTGTGGTGGAAAATTACTACAAGTTCACATCTGCTGATCATGTTATATTAAATGCTTGTGAACTCTCACCAAAAGAATTATTTGGGTTACATGTGCAAGGTTGGAAGTTGTTTTCTATAGCTGCATCAGAACCAGACTGTCTCACCCCTTGTTTTTAAATCCTTATCCTTGATATAAAACTCATGTGTTGTCTCTGCCTGGCAGAGCTTTTTCACCCAGACCTGCTTCATTATTGATTGTCCAACAAGCTCTCTGTATTGTGCACAATATATGAAATCACTCAACTCACTGATTGAGTGATTTCACCTGACAGTGCTTGGTAAAAGTGTTTTTTTTTTCCACAACAGGCTAAAATTAAATCACAAATAATGTGCTAGTCAGTTATTTGCTGGTGTTAGTGGCTCCACATTTCATGCTGTATTACAAAGCCTTGTGAATAGATTTATATGTAGATTATATGTTTCTACAAATAACATCATCCTGATACTAACAGATATCACACAGAGCTCAGTCAGGTTTAAGTTCCAGAATGTGGAACCAGTGGCAGTTTAGACTTTCTGTATTTGTGATTACTATTTTTTTATGTGATTTTATTTATTGTTTTAATTATTATTATTATTTATTTCTTTTTTTCCCATGTGGACCTATTTGTCTCTTTAATAAAGCTGATGATGACGACTATGCAGCTGTATTAAAAATAGCGCACTCTGCCCCAATGGAATGAACAACTGAGTAAGACACTTGGAAAAAACTGTGCATGTGTATTTGTGCATTAAAAAAAACAACAGACGACTTATAATAAGTGACAATACCAGGACCAGCAGACCTCTGCTGATACGTATAAAACAAGCTGTGTGTGAGTGAATGGTGTGTGTACTGAGGTGTACCTGCTGCAGAGCCTGAGTCGGCTGTGATGGCGGCGTCAGGGCCGAGTGTGCAGGCCGGTCTCAGCGTCAGGTCTCTGTCTTCTGTGTTGGAAGTTAAAGAGCTGAAGGCCGGCAGTGAGGCTGTCGGACTGAACAAACCGCTCTTCCTACCTCCCTGTAAAACACCAGCATGTGAGTCATCACTGGAGTGATTCCAGCATCTCCAACACCACTAATGTGAGAGCCACACATGAAAATAGAGCAGAAAATATCCTTTCCTATTCTACAATAGGAAAGCAGCATTTTGACTAAGGACCTGCACCGATATTGATATCCGATATTAACGTTACTGTCATGGCCGACTGATATTTACCAATATTACATATATTTCTTACCCTTCAACACCTTGAAAAAAACAACCACACTGCTATCCTGTGCTGCATCACTATTCCTGTCACATGACCAGACACACACCACATCACCAACCTCCCCCACCCTCCCTCTAGAAACAAATGGCAACAAGATGGAAATAAATATCATTGATCCCGGCCCAGTTTCATTTATCAGACCAATACCCATATGTTAAAAATGACTGATATCAGCCAATATCAATATTAGCACCAATATATCGTGCATCCCTGCTTGGTAATTGATAATTCATCAATCATTTGATTAACTGTCATCAAATAAATAAATAAAATAAAACAGGTGAGAAGGCAACTTAAACAACAGCTGTCCTCAGAATCAAACTCTATAAAGCTGTGATCAAATTTTATCTCCATTACAATTAAGAAACAAACAGTTATCATTTGTCAGCAGCTTGTGGCTCTAAGGACTCTTAGTCGATTTAACCAATAAGTTGGTTTCTCAATGAAATAACACAAATATCTCCCAGAAAATACAAAGACAAAGTAAAGGGATTATTAGTTTGGAAAAAAAAAATCTCTTAAAGATTACTTTAAGGGGTAAAGCATAATTATAGCATAGTTAAAACTGTGGAAGTTTGTATCTAGTCAACACATCAGGCAACAGAAATAAAGACTAACTTCATGGTTATAAGAGTCATACTCACATCAGCAGATGGCGCTCTTGCAATTGTTAAACTCCTGAAAGACAAATGAGCAACAACCATCAGGTCACTGCAAAATCTGAAGGCTGAATCTAGGCATGGGCTGGTATGAGAGTCTAACTCTGACTATAATGAGGAAAACATATCATGGTATCAGCCTCCACGCCATAGCTGTCTGAAACATTTCTAAACAGCTGAATCTGTCTGCCTTGTAAGCAGAGGGAAAATGTAAAAGGCTGCTTTAAGCCAGCTGGCAGGCAATGCTCTGCACTGGAGGGAGAGAGCTGCACCACAGTCCATAAACCCAGAGAAAACATTCTGACATCTACACAAGCATCTCATGACAAGGACTTTGAACCAAAGCAAAAGCTTTGAAGATTTCAGTGGTTTTGTAAAATCAATGTTTCAAATCCTTAATATAACCTCATACCAATACCATGCCTAGTCAAATCATTCAATTAGATCCAGGACAAGCAACACGACACCAAGCTGAGGCAGACGCTGGGGAGCTTGAAGGTAGGACAACAGCAGCACACGGACCAAACTCTGACGGAAACGCCACAATGAAACAGACAAAGGAGCCCTCAAAGCTGAGAACCACTGGGCCTGTCCTGGTTGGAATCTGCGCCAGTTCACGTAGTTTGAGGGCAATATTAAGAGCACATGAACACAAACCTGAAGATTATAGCAAACACACTGACATTAGCTGACAAATGCATCACAATAATACCAACTGGAGTGGTTTATTTCAGGTGGGGTGGAAAAACAGAGCTGTTAGGAGAGGCTGGAGCAGGCGGGCGTGGCCTACCTCATCTGCAGGGCTTGCTCCACACATTCCAACAGGCTCCTGCAACAGGAAGACCCCTGGTGTTTATCTGACCACAGGCCTTAATCGGCCAGAACAATAGGAGGGAGTAAAACCAAAGGTCCTCTTCTAACAAGCGCTGGTTATCTCGACTGACGCCTGGACTCTTTACATTTTCAATCTTTTTGCAATACGGCTCTGTAAAAACCTTAACTGTGGTTCAGGAGGAAGTCCTGTCCTTTAATGTTGGATGTTTTAGTTTTGCAATTTAAAAAGGGACTTTTATGATTTGTATACATGGTGTACCATTTTTATCTAAGCAAAACCAAAACATGATAACTGGCCTGAAAAGATGGAATGACCCAATCATTACTGTACCTGAACATGTCTAACTATCAGTGCAGACGGATGGACTGGAGGTAGACACGCAGAATTCTTGCTGACCGGCTGAGTCGGCTCAGCAGCTGCCCCGTCTTGCACTGACCTAATGATTTTGTGAAAGGTTCTAATGTTTAGTGGATATTTTGCACAGCTGTGCTGGAAACCAGAATCAGACTGGGACTGGCAGTGTGATGTGGAATCCTCACTGTTCATGAGGCGTGAAATTGAGGGAACATGTCCACGAAGCGGAGAGGACTTTCACTATTTATGGAAGCAGGATGCTGACAATAAGACAAGAGAAACCTGAATGATCCGCAATCATTTTGTTCTGGAACCCATTTACTTTAAGAGTCTCAAGTTGTTATGTTTTCATTTTAAATATTTTTCTCACAAAGGAAACATCTTGACATTATGGATTATTTAAAAACAGACTGTAAAGATTAATTTTCCTATATTTTTAACATACGCAGTTTTGCTGATTCATTGTATTGATAAAGATATGCTGTAAACTGTAATTCTTCTAACTTACAATAAACACATGAGGAAAATATTATATACTGGACTTTAATGATTGAATTCAGGGCCCTGCAAAATATTCATACGCCTTACATCTTACAACACATTTGAATTTATGTATAATGATACAAAGTGGAAAGGAAATGATGCATTCAGGGTATTTAAAATGTTTAACAAAAAATGATCTGTGTGGCATCTATTTATATTCAGCACACCTCTAAGCCATTCCATTGCATGTCTGGCTGTATACTTAGTCGCTGTCCTGCTGGCAGAAATGCTCACGAGTTATTTTTTCCAGAGGTAGGTCAAATCTTTGAGTCAAGTTTCAGCTAAAATAAACAGTTTAACATCAAATTCATGACATCTAGGTCACCTCTAACTCTGCACTGCTGTAGGTTAGGAGTCCAAACGTTTGCTGTTTGTTCTTCAGATCATTAAATAAATGCTTGATAATTATCAGTCCATTTTATATATACATAATGTTATTTTTTAATCTTTTAACATTTATTTCTCTATCCAAAAAACTGGTAGTGACTGATTTGTATTATTATAAAAATGGATCCAATGTAGTATTTATCTTAACAATTATGTATTATTTCTGTTGGTCTATCACATTACGTCCTTCAACACACTTATGATTTTAATATGATACCTTTGCAGTAAACTGTATATTTGTTAATATTTCCAAAATGTCTAAGCAAAGTCGATAGGTGAAGTGTGTAATGGAAGACTCATTTCATTTTACAAATCTGATTTATTCTGTATTGAACCAAACAGGATATGACATGAACATATGGAATATATGCATATTTCATATGTTCATACGGAATATGAACAGAATATGATTTGCGGTGACAACAAAATAATGTTCCTTATCAATACTTCTGTGTGGACTTTCAAAGGCTGCATCAAAGTAAGATAGTGTTGTTATTGTAGTGTTTATTTGTAGCTCATTTGTTTTTTTCTTCCTGTCCCTGTTTTTGGCTAACTGCAGCTTTGGTCACTAAAACTGGATCAACTGTCAGTTTATTTACATTCTACCTGGTCATGCGTGTGCATTAATAGGGAACAGTTTCAATGCTGACAAAGTGCATGACTACAGATTGGAGCAAGAACTGTCTGAAATAAAGAAACATTCCCAGGCGTAACACAGGATAGGTTTGGCAATTCCTGCAGTCACTGACCCGGTGACTCAGCTTGTTTTCAGAACAGACTCTGAAACTGTAACTGCTCCTGAAACAGTACGGCCAACTTAAACAGTAACCTCTTTAAACTGATGTTTTAAAAATCCCAAGACTTAAAGAGCATTTTCTGTGATAAAATGATCAGTTAAATTATGTAATAAATATATTTGGCTGTCTTCTGGAAATAAACAAACCATTATCTCTTAAAGCACTATAAAACTACAGATTGTAGGTGTATAAGAAATATTCGCCTTCCACTGGGTTTTCCCCACTAGTTTCATTCAGAGAAAATCACTTTGTCAGTTAAAAGAGACATTAAATAAAAAATAATGACTTTCCCCCATATGTTTTAATACCGAATATGGATTAAAAGGAAGAAAACAACATACGGTGAGTTATCTTCATCTCCAGACATGCTCCAGTCATCATAGGAGCCCTGCAGAAAGCAGAGCAAAAAACAGCCATCAGTCATGCTAACAAAGTGCCTCCTATGTCATCAGTAGCAGAGCAGTGAGAATGCATTACCAAGTCAGGATAAGGCTCTGTGACTTTTCTCAGTGGACGTCCAAACTTTATTTGGTCAACTGCAAAGAGAACAACAGAGTTGATACGACTTCTATCAATGAACATGTTTGTACACAGATTTTACACAGCAGCTCAGTGGATCAGTAAATGCATTACTTGTTTTTTCTGCTCTGACTTGACTGAGACGCTAAGTGTGAAGATTGTGTTTGTCGTCTAACCACAGCGAGCCAGAGCTGAGCTCACAGAGCCTTTGAAGCAGCAAATGAGGAAACCGTTAAACCAGAAAGCAGAAGCTGCTGTCTTATATCATCCCAGTTAACTCTCATAATGTTTCTGATCATCTGCTTCAGGCCAGGAGGAAGGATTAACACCGAATGCTCTGCACAGTTTTCTTAAACTTAACATTATGTGGGAACTGTAAATAGAACAAGGAAATGTAAGGAATTTGCTCATCATGCTCCTTTAAGAAATGAAAGTACATGCTTGGGATATTTTTCCTCTTCTCTGGCAGTCAGTGAATTTACTAGCTGTGACATGAAGATCAACTGAGAGTTCAAACACTCTGCTACACTAACAGGGAACATTATGTGCCTTTCAGACACATTGCGTTGCCGTAGATCAAAACTCTTTAGTTCGAAAAAGTTGATTCTCCACTACAGCAACCATATCACTAAAGTACTCAGCAGAGAGACAGAACCACCACAACAGTAACAATTCTGACTGTAGCACGTCTATAATCTATCTATATAAAGATAGATATTAATATATAGATGTAGACATGTACATGGATATCTATCTATAAATATATCTTTCACGTATATATATATATATATATATATATATATATATATATATATATATATATATATATATGTATATATATATATCTACATAGATATATATTTT
>CAEGAE010070406.1:0-37447 GCA_903067095.1 Girardinus metallicus | reverse complement strand
ATAGATAGATAGATAGATAGATAGATAGATAGATAGATAGATAGATAGATAGATAGATAGATAGATAGATAATTATTATTATATATATATATATGCTAAGCTAATAACTATTAAAAACAATAATATTGTTATCGTTATTAATGTATCTCAATATAGTTTCTGTACATTAAATGTTTATTTTTTAGGACATTGTAATGGTAATGGAAAGGTTGACAGATGAGGTCAACCTCCACTGGATTATGATGTTTGCAGATGACATTGTAATGAGCAGGGAGGAAGAGGAGGAGGAAGAGGAGAGCCTATGGAGGTGGACGAGTTTAAATATCTGAGTCTCTATTAAAGCTGCAGTATGTAACTTTTATAAAAAATATATTTTTTACATATTTGTTGAAACTATGTCATTATTGCATAATATGAGAGGTAATCTGTGAAAAATCTAGCCTTGTCCCAGTGGCAACTAGAAACCAATCATAGCCAGGAGGCGGGTCTTAGCGATGTCAATCACTCTGTGTTGCTGCTCCTCCTATGTAGTGAATACTCAGGCTAGTTAGCATGGCCACCAGTGACAGCAGATTAATAGTTTTCTAGGAATGGTTAGTATTTCTCCCCCATTAGCACACTAAGCAGTACATGAGGATGATTGACAGCGCTAAGACCCTCCTCCTGGCTCTGATTGGTTGTTTTTGGTTGTGAGTGATGCATTTCTTCAGATGATAATAGCAACTCAGGGAGGATGTGGAGGAGATCAATCTGTTCATAAATTATCTGTCTCATATTACACTCTCATGACATGGTAGTTTTAACACATATGTAGGAAAAAAATACATTTTTTATCGAAGTTACATACTGCAGCTTTAACTAAACCTGTGTAAATAATTAACAAAAATAAATGGGTCAGCGTAGTTCCTGTTGTATTGGCGAGACTACTGGTTTTACTCTGACTATTAGCTGGTTTTATTTCCCAGAGTCCTTTGGACTTCCAAGCCTTATATAACGTAAGAGCCTGAGCAGAGCATCAGCCTGCAGCTCCTTCATCATCTGCGCTGTGAGTGTGCAGGGTTTAACCCACTGTAATCTGCATGCAGAGTGCTGCAGGAAGAGGAGGAGGAGGTGGAGGTTTCTCTGCATTAACCATCTGCCGGCTTCCCCCAATTTATAAAACATGACCGCAGCGTTTCATCTGTTCAAGTAAATTAACTTGGAGTATTATTTAACCTGAGCTGTTGGTTATATAATACACACACACACAGTCGCACACCCACACACACACACACGCATGCAGCTTTAAAGACCCGGTTTATGGGAACAGTCGACACAACCGGGCACACCAATATCTGCGCTCGCGGCTTTCACGTAGCTCCTCGAGAGCACACAGTAATCTAATTTCTTGTACTCTAACGGCTCAGGTGTAACGCCATCTTGTTCCGTTACGTCGTCCTTATGCCGTTGCCGAACCCCGCGGTTACCTGGTTACCGCGGTGTAACGCCGCCTTGTTTTAACCAGTTTCTGTAGGTCACCGACATTTTCGCCGTCGTCGTCGAAAATTCCGCTCGACGCGAAAGCTAATCCGCTTTCTGTAGCGGCAGGTCGGTAACGCGTTACCGCTCCGCCGCGCAGCCTGTGACCGACCTTTGCGCGCCAGCGAACTGGGTCGAACCGAAACCACCGCAAAAAAAAAAAAAAAAGAAAAGACACGAAAACACAATAATTTGACTGTGAACTAAAAGTGCACATTGCGTGGCGTGACCGGACCTGTTGAAAGAAAGTCTGCTGTAAGGCAATGTCGTCGAAGTTTAAAGCGGCGGCGACTTAAAAATGTCCGCTCATAAAGGACGAGCGAGTCTATATCGGACATCAGATGAGTTGTTGTTTACCCACACCGTACTCCAGGAAAAACAGATTTAACACAAATAATATTATTATTTTAAAGAGGAGTTTCCCCGAGGAGCAGATACGATGAAAAAAGTTAAAGCCGAACAAGTTGAAGGAATTAGCAGCGTGTATCGACCGTTGAGCCGGAGTGAGAGACGGAATTTTGTCGGAGAGCAGGGGGGCGGTACGACCGAGGAACCCCGTAAGATGCTCCACATATACCTCAAACAACTATAACGAGCTGGGCTCTAACTCATGCTGTCAGCGCGTCGATAAATATAGTTTAGCATGCGATTAGCCCGCTCGAACTCAATAAAGGGAGTAAGTAAGTGCTGAAAGGCGAGAAGCAAGGTCCGGGCTCCGGACGCGCATCACGGACAACGATTACCACCTTATTACGGTCTAAGTCGCTTACCTCTGCTGGGCTTCGGTTCCGCAGCTCTAAAGTAATCCTCTTCTTCATATCCATGTTTAACTGTGACGTGTGGTTGTTTAGAACCGAGCGCTGAGCAGTTGAGAAAAGTCCCGGGGATCAGACGGGTAGCTGCCCTTCTCTGTTGGCCGCAAGTTGCTTACTGATCCTCCATGATAACTTGCGCCCTGCCCCCTCCACTACAGCCCCGCCCACCGAAAGAACGGGGTTGGCCGTCCCTGTTTTCCTCGCTTGTGATTGGTCGATAGAGACGTCCATCACGATCATCGGCATAATAATCCTCTATCTGGATGGCTTAAAAGGCGTAGGAGTTGGATGAGGGTGACATTTTTAAATTTGTCAGGGTTGTTGATCTAATCAATCAATTAAAATAATATTCATGTAATTTTTACCAACATTTTTGCTGAATGTGTTTTTTAAATATATATTTTATTAATATATTATCACAACAAATGTAGGAATATCCAAAGTGTATATTTTTAACAGAAAATATTTTATCACATTACTGAGTAGCTCAATAGTTGGTGCCCCTAACAATCCCATTATAACTAATGCATATGGAGGTTTTTCCTCTAACACATACCTTTTTTAAAATCGATCAGTTTATAGATACTTATAAGAGCAACTCCTAGTAATCCATGACTTTATTTTTCCCTGTATTATAAATGTGACATGACAACTGGCCACTAGGCTGGATGAGGACCTATTTTTATCTTACCACCACTCACAGAGACAATGGTGGTAAGGAAGTTTTTAAAAAAAACAAAACTTATAAGCATTGTAACTTATCAGTCTATTAGAAAACCTTTACTTACCAAATGATTGTTTGGGATTAATGGTAGAAAAAAAGCCTTTTCTGTCCCATCATTACAAACATAAACACAGATTTTGATACAGGACTTTTCTCAAATACCACAATAATCGAATTATTGGCATAAAAATTAAAGTGGCTGTGGGTTAAAATGAAGGGTAAATATGTTGAAAATAACTGTTAGGTATGGTAGAGGATCTGTGATGCTGTGGGCCCGTTTCCATTTCAAAGATTATAAATATTAATTAAATTAAAATCTGGGGAACTCTACCAACATTAAATTTCAACATATATATATACACACAACATATTTATATATTTTTTCCCCAATAAATTATCTTGCCATATATTGTGTTGCTTTAAATGTCAAAGTTTATTGAAAAAGAACATAATAAAATGAAGATTAGTTAAAAAAAAAAAAGCAAACTTATTTACAAATACAATTTTTTTTTACAAAAATATCATGACCAACGCTAAACTACAGAGCTACGCTGTGCTCCAAAAACTATAGAGAGCTCATAAATAAATGAAGCAAACTATGTATGGTCATCATCGCTTTGAAATCTCAAAGACAACAAAAATGCTCTTTGAAAACAAAAAAGAAGTTTATATTTAATTGCAGGCAGCCATCATCATCATCAATGTCACAGAGAAGCCAGTAGGTAAAGTTAAAAAAATACAACTTTGTATGTACATAGAAAAGGGTTGGTTTTGCAAAGCTTATAAAAATAACTATAACACAAACAACAGCTAGTCTCAGGTTGAAGGAGAAGTGGGGGGCGGCAGGCAGCTGAGAGAATACATGTGATCGATCCGAGTGCAGTGAAGTTCAGCAGCACGAACTGGACCAGCATGTGTTTGGCTTCAGGGGATTCATCTCCAACCCAACTGTAAACTCCTTCATGTTCGAAAGGTTCCTGTAGGTGCGCAGGAATTTAATTTATTGAGTTTTTACTAACTAATTGAGAGAAAATTTATATTTTTTTTGCAAGAAAAAGTCAAAACAGTCCTAAATGAGGTTAGTAGTTCTTCATTTTTCCGCAGGATTGTTCCACAACTCATTATTTTTACAAACCGTAAAGTTGTAAACGGGTTGTTCTGCTTCAGTTTGTGGCGGTAACCATCTGTTGATTTTGCTGAGATGAGGAAGTTGATGCCCTTTTACAGACTTCACAGAGATGCACCGATCGAGTTGGAATCAGCCAATATTTCCCCAATGAGCTCTGATCAGCAGATCTGATCTATTCTTTAAATCAAAACATAGCACTCCCCCCATTTTATGGTTGAGAAATTATTAACCACAAATATGCCATTTGCGGTTTAGCAATAATTGAATAACACATTTTCACTTTTATGTGTTAAAAAAAATTGGTCAAAATCTGAACCTCAAATGGCCAGGAAGAGCCTAATCAGTGCATCTCTAATGTTAACCATTTTGATAAAAATCCCAACAAAACCAACGAGTTTCAACACGAACCGCAAATTACACTGCAAAAACACAAAATCATAAGTATCTGTTGTCTAGATTTTAGTGTTTATATTCCAGTAGACTTGAGATAAGACAAAATTAAATTACAAATCACTTTTCAGCAAGAGACAGTTAGTTAATATAGTTTAAAAAGTACTAATTCCACTGGCAGATTATTTCATTTATAAGAAAAGTATCTTAATATAAATGAAATAATCTGCCAATCGAACTAGTACTTTAATTAATGAATATTAAAGGAATTAGATATATTTTGTTCAAACATGAGATTTTCCTTATTTAAAGTATACTTGGATATTTCAAATAGAAACTAGGCCAAACTTACTTGGCATGATTTTGTGTTTTTGCAGTGTAATCAAGCTTAGAGCCAACATCCAGACCTTCCCGAAGCCTCAAAAATTAATGCATCGGGCCTTCGGAAACACTGTGCTGCTGTTTGTCACAGAGTTGGTTCCAAACCAGAACCACAGAATTGGATAAAGATGAAAGATAAGGAGGAGAAAGCACGGACAGTGGGAGGACATCAAGTATTTTTCAGCTTCTCGAGGGAAAAACCTTCTCCTTTCCTGCCTGTAACAGTTAATCTGGGCTCACCTTTAATATGCACAACGACTTACCTTTTGACAGTTTGTTGGTCTACTGCACAGAAGAAAACCGAATAACTCGAGGTATAATTCAAATATTTTAATTGGTTTTGGACTGTCTGAGTGGGTTTTCTGTTAGGATAAACATGTAATAAAATATCCGTGTAACTGCTAAGTTAGTTTGACATTAAATGATTTAATATTGCAATATAATGGATTCAATCACAGCAAAAACATAAAATCTTGCCAAGCATTTTTGGTCTAGTTTCTGGTGCAAATATCTTGGAACACTTGAAATAAGAAAAAACTAAGTTACAAGTAACTTTTCAGCAAGATATAGCAGCTTGTTTTAAGTCAATAATTCCTTTTTATTGCTTTTTATTGATGAGAAAGTTCTAGTTCCACTAGAACTAGGGGGACTAAAGCTGTTACCTAGCAACCTTAGCCAAGCCCAGCCCGTTACCTAGCAACCGGTTCTAGTTCCATGGGCAGATTATTTCACTTATAACAGGATACTTTTCCCAATGTTAAAGTAAAATAATCTGCCAATGAAACTCTTATTTTTCATCAATATTAAACAAGCTCTTAAATCTTTTTTAAAAGTTATCTAAAAGTTAGTTTTGTTTCAAGCGTACTAAACGATTTACACAAAAAACTAGACCAAAACTAAAACTACTTGGTAAGATTTTGTGTTTTTGCGGCGATGATAGATCTGAATTTCATGTTGAATATGATGAAATCCCCTCCAAACAAAAATGAAGCTCACATTAGAAGGAATCACTGCAGTGTCTCGATAATCGTTCAGTTATGGTCACACGAGGGCAGATAACTTTGGGATTCACTAAATTAAACGACAAAATATATGTTTTAAAAAAGAAAACGAATGGGTCTGATGGGAAAGTTATTGGCCGTCAAAAAGAGGGCATACTTACAGAGTATTAGGCCACGCTAAGAAAAAAAAACATTAATAAAAATTTAAATTACGAGTATAAAGTCATAATATAAGGAGAATAAAGTCAAAATTATAAGAGTGTAAAGTTGAAATAAAAGGATAAAATCATAAAATTACAAGATCAAAGTCATAATGGTCCCAGAATGAAGTTATACTACACGAATTAAGTCAAAATAATACAATAAAGTCCTAATAATATGAGAGCAATTCATATTATTACAAGAACTAAATCAAAATAATACGAGGATAAATTCTAAATCATGAGAATAAAGTCATAATATTACCACAATAAAATGGTATTATGACTTTATTCTCATGTAATGTAAAATCTATTCTTGTACAGCTTTATTCTCATATTATTTTGTCTTTATTCCTGTATTATTTCAAATTTATTCTCATATAATTTTGTCTTTATTCTTGTCATATGAGTTTAATCTTATAACATTATGACTCTATTGTATTATTTCAGCTTTATTCACATAATGTTTTGACTTTAATCTCGTGATTTTATATCTCTTTATTTCCTAGCGTGGCTCTGATTCTCCGATGTTCAAACTTGAATTAGGCCAAACTGAAGGTCAAAGTTTCTTTTGTGTCACATTTCGAATAGGGAAGCAGGATGTAGTTCTATCAGGAACAGAAACGTTCGTCTCCGTGCCGAATCCTTCCCACATTTCCTCACATTGAACTTAGCAGACGGATGACAACGTAAAGCAAACACGACATGAAGGTCCATGTCAGCTCATGCATCTTTTCCCTTTCTGTTGGATCGCATCGAAGCGACGGTCAGCTGATCTGTTAGCGTCCGGTCATTCTGGGGTTTAAAATGAAGCAGAGCTGACCTTTCCTGGTCGGTCCGTCTCTCTGTAAGGAATCCATCTTGACTCGGATGCTCTGTACTTCCTGTGGTGAGTCAGCTCCTTCCCTCTGTCTCAGTTAAATGAGTCCAATCAGCCGCCTCCTGTTGCGATGCGTCTCCTCCTGCGTTAGGAGCTGACCTGCGTCGCCTCGCCGCCCGTCTCCACCAGCGTCACCTGACCTTCCTCCCCTTCCATGATGATTCCTCCTTCCTGCAGCACCACCATCTCTCCTTCCTCCTCCACTACGCCGGCGGCGCCCTCTTCCTCGTCCTCCCCTCCCACCACCTCCTCCGGGCTGGCGGCGTTGGCGCCGGCCGCGGCATTGCCGTTGCTGGTGTTGGCCTGACTCTGAGCCATGGCCTCCAGCTTCATGCGGTACTCCTCGGCTTCCTGCTCCTTACGGAGGAGCTGCTGCCGGTACTCCTGAGCCTTCCTGTTAGCTTCCTGCAGCTGTCTCTGCAGCAGCTCCTGTAGAGCGAAGAAGAAGAAGAAACCTTTACAATGAAAACAGACAAAATAGCGAACCGACCCCTGACCCTCAGTGGGACAAGGCAACAGTGAACAGGATTTTTTGAATCCAGATGTAAGTTGGTAGTTTTGAAAAACCCATCAGTAGCAGATCATCCAAAGTTTGTTTTCTGCTTCATTTTTAATTTCTCCACATTCATTGTGGAACATGGAACACCAAAACACTGGTTTTGGTGTTCCATGTGGAACACCAAAACCAGTCAGTTTTGGTGTTCCACATGGTACTGTACATGGGAATGTTTGATTTAGCCTTTAATATCTCCAAAATGAAATACAGTCATGTTCAATAAATTAGAATTATTTATTGAACATAATTTATGTAACACACATCCAGATGAATCTTGTTTAGTAGAAAAAAGGAAGTTTTTACACCTGATAGTTCGGTGGACTCGGTTTGATTGGGCACCAAAATCGCAACATTTGTTACATTTTCAGCTGCAGTGTTTCTCTTTCACACTGTGTCAAACGATCCAAATTAATTTAAAAAACCTGTTCCCCTCCTCTCCTGTGGGGGCGCCGTGCCAAGGACTACTGAAGGAAACACCATAGAAACCTCTGAAGAAGACAAGAACTCAACATTCTTCTTCATGAAATGTAAACAAAAATGGAGTGGCATCAGATTTTGGCGGTTGCAGGATTTCTCGTCTGCCTTTGGCAAAAGACCAGGAGCCATTTCTGCCGCCAGCGCCAGACGCTTGCATTAGTTTTGGTTGTATTTACCCAGAATGACCTGCTTTATAATAAAAAATCTGGAGGGACAGTTTGACCATTGAATTGAGTTAAAACACCTCAAACAGACAGATGTGAGTGTAAATGTCTTTTACGTTGTAATAACCCTGTTTTAAATGTAATTCAGCTACGTGAGCAGGAAGTACTCACAGTCTCTCCTGTGTCGTTGTGGTTGTTGGTCACCTCCAGCTTCCTCTTCCTGGAGGGCGGATGCTGCGGCTCCTCTGTTACCACCTCTTCCGTCACCGTGTTGGCCGGCACTGCGAGCACTGACAGTAAAAAAACAAACTAATAATTATCGGCACATAAACCGTCCTGCGGCCTCCAGCCCTCGGTCTGGGACTTACTCTGCTGTCCGTGCTGCATCGTGACGAAGAAGGGCTGGGACATCCCCCCCGTGGTCTGAAGGTTGCCATGTTGGTCCGTTACGATCGTGATGACCCGCTGACCGCTCTCATTCACCACTGCAGCATGCTGGATGTTGGAGTCCAGAGCACTGGCTGCCATCGCCTCCTCTGACTCTCCTGCAGAGCAAAAACATTTCAGAGAGGGAGATCGCTTCAACTGGAGGCACTGACTTTACAACCAGCTGAAAGAAATATTTATACATCTTAAACTTTAAATCGAAAGTACTCACAGGTCAAGAAAATATTTATAAAAACTAACGTCAAGCAAATAAAGTAGCCTGATTTTTTCCCTGCACGAAATGGATTTTACTAGTTATTGTCATTGTACAAAGGCAACAATGTGCAATGAGTACACGTAAAAAATACAAATATTACTGGTACAGATAAATAATAAAATATACATAAATCTAGAATATAAAATAACAATATATTGGTATATATATAATGCATAGATCTAACAAGGATTTTGCAAATTTCTGCGTTAAAAATCTAGTTTTCAGTTTCTTTTGAACTTGATTAAATAAATTTATTAAAAACAGGATTTGAGTCACTTTCTTTCAAAACCTTTTCTACATTTAGCCACGTTTAATAAATTAAACAAAAGCGGATTTGGGTTCAGCAAAGTCGACATTTCAGTAAAAGTTTATGGTTCTATTAATTATAAAAGCTTGGTAATACCAAGATGAATACTTTGTGTCGTACTTTACATTTTCTATTGTAGGAAAATTATGTTGTTAATAATTCTATAAAAATAAATAAAAAGTCTCCATCTCCATCAGATCAGCCGTCTGGCTGGACGGGTTCAGATTTGTATTTTTTTGAACTGCAGTTGAGGGCCGCACAAAATCAGTCCACAGGCCTGAAACGGCCCCCGGGCCGCACTTTGAACACCCCGGATGTTTCCATGTTACAATAACAAACTCTGAACGCTTCAGTTCCTCATACTCTCCAGGTCAGAATATTTAAACGCTGTTGTACCAACATGAGGCTCATTTCGGGTTTATTAGAGTTTAAACAGTGACGTTTCTGTCCTCACCTGCGTTAGCCTTGTTCAGCAGCTCCGCCAGGTTCACCACGCCCCCCTGGATGGCAGGTATTCCCTGGATTATGAACTGTGGCTGGTTGGTGGTGCTGGTCGTCTCCACATTCATGCTCACCTGGTTCATGTTAACCTGGTTCTGCATGCTCTCCTGTAAGCAAACACCAGCAAACACCTGGCTAAGTGCAAACATGCTAGCTAATTAGCTCCTGCAGTGGATTAAACTGTAGTTTTATAATTATTCTGTTGGTGCGGATCGTAAGTTGCCACTTCGATGTGGCATCCTGTACAAAGAGTAAATGTTTAAGATGATTTGCAGCTGCAGTGATAATTAAAAACAACCTAATTTGGCAGAAAAAGGCGAAGCTGACTGGATGTTGCATCTCCTCTCACCTGCAGCATCAGCATCAGCTCCGTGTTCTGGATGTCGGCTGCGATGTCGAACGCCGTCTTGTCGAATTTGCTGCGCGCGTGGACGTCGGCGCCATGTTTGATGAGGGTGTCGCACACGCCGTGGTGTCCGTGCTGCGCCGCCCAATGGAGAGCCGTCATCTTCAGCATGTCTTTGGCGTTGATGTCCGCACCGCTCTGAGGCAGATTTACCAAAAACGATTACAAAAATTAATTCACATGAATTTATCTGGTCGTCTGCATTTAGAGCAAAGAGAAAAAGTCTTGATGTAACATTTAGTCGTTTCACACAAACTTTCATGTGAGCATTAAAGACTTTTGCTTTTATTAACTACTTCACAAGCGTATTGCTCGTCTTTCCCCCACTTCATATTTTCTACTTTTAACACCCCTGATTTAAAGTTTTAGTGGTTTTAATCCCAACTTTTTTTTTCTTTTAGCTTCATTTCTGCCACAGAAAGTTTCTGAAAACGAGATTCTGAGTGAATGTTTCCTTTATTGGTTACTAGTTATTTTTATCATTACAAACTAGTTTTTTTTTTATTATTTTACAGTTTATAAACTAGTTTGTGTATAAACTTTAATTGCTTTATTGTTCATAAACTAGCTGTTTTATTGTTTAAAAACTGGTTGATTTGCTGTTTTAAAGCTATTATTAATTATAAACTAGTTGATTTATTGTTTATAAATTGGGTCATCTATTGCTTATTAACTCGATATTTGTACTCTTTCTGAACAGTTCTCCTTGTTTATAAACTAGTTGTTTCTGTTGTATATAAACCAACAAGTTATTTTATTGTTTATAATTTATTTTTATTGTTCATAAACAAGTTGTTTTATTGTTTATTATTTTTAATATTTAGCATTATCCGCTCCGTCCACTGTTCTGTCTATATACGTTAAATGCACTCTAACCAAAAACACAATTCTGTCCAACTATTTTCTGGTCTTTGAATCCATCACGCCCCCCTGGTGATGTCATAAAGGTAAAGAAAAAATGGCCGACTGAAACAAACTGCAACCAGTCAGTTCTGAAGTCCCACCCTGATCAGCAGCTCTACGATGACTGTGTGTCCCTCAGCAGCTGCCATATGCAGCGGGGTCCTGTCCACTTTGGTCCGGGCGTCTCGGCTGACGCCGGCCCTCAGCAGGACGTCGGCGGTGGAGTAGTGGCCGTGCTGGGCGGCCAGGTGGAGGGGAGACGTCCCCAACTGTGGAAAGCCCAGAAGAAGAAGAAGAAGAAGAAGAAGAAGTCACATGCAGATTAAACAACTGTGACATCCCTGCAGTGAATAAACTGGCTGCTTCAGCTGGTCGGTGTGGAAAAGTGAGGTCAAAAGCACAAAAAGAAACAAAAGTCATTAAAATAAATATTATTATTACAGAACTGAATGAGTTTAATACGTTTTTGTTTTGAACCACCTGTACTCTGTACTATATTCTTAATATTCAGATCCTTCTAAAGTATTCAACAACCCTTTTTCTCCATTTTGTCACAATTTCTGCAGAAAATATTAAAAAATACATTTAAAAATTTAGTTTTCTGGTGAATGACACATAATGCCAATAAAAATAGGGCTGAAACAATTATTTGTGATTAATCAATTACTGAAACAATTGTTAACTGATTTAATAATAAATCAATAGCTAAAAAAATCTGCTACGATTGATAATTGAGTGACAAAAGGAGCCTAAACCTTTTGTCACTCGGTTATGAGTCTGTTAATCCAAAAATTAGTCAATCAATCTACAAACGATCAAGAGCTCACTACAGGAATGCTAAGTTACTGCATTTTATGCAATGAAGTTTTTATTTTCTTATTTAAAAAATGAACTGAGTTATTTGTCTGTTTGCATTTTAAATGTCTTTCTAATATTGTATTAAAAATTATTAGAGGTTAAATGAAAAATGTGCCAAATGTTTTTTTTTTTATCCGATTAATTGTTCAAATAATCGATTACTAAAATAATGGTTAGTTGCAGCTCTG
Organism: Girardinus metallicus; assembly: GCA_903067095.1. Classification (NCBI taxonomy): domain Eukaryota; kingdom Metazoa; phylum Chordata; class Actinopteri; order Cyprinodontiformes; family Poeciliidae; genus Girardinus; species Girardinus metallicus. Next base: position 25,346 of record CAEGAE010070406.1, on the reverse strand, counting down.
AATAAAATACATTAAAGTCTGTGGTTGGAAATGACAAAACGAGAAAAAAAGTTAAATTTTTCAAGTCACTGCATAATTTAGAGGTAAAACAGCTTGTTGTAAAGGAGTTTTCTGGGCCTCTCACCCAGTCGGTGGTGAACGGCGCTCCGTTGGCCATCAGGTTTCGGACCTCGTCATCGTTTCCTTTCCGAGCCGCTTCCAGCAGCCGCTTCCCCAGATCCACCAGCGACATCTAACATACATCAGAGCAGCAGGTCATAACGAAACACTTTCCAATGCTTATCCTCATCCAAAATACGCAGATTTTAGATTAGTAGCATGAGCCATATTCTGTAAATTAGGAGATGAATTCTGATGAGGCTCATTTGTCAGATTAAAAGTGCCTTTTGAACAATTTCTGTAGCAAAGTTTATTGGTCTGATGTAATATCTGATCTTAAATGTTGTGTTTTCATTAGCTGTAAGCAGAAAACCATCATAATTATCAAAAATAAAGGGTGGAAAACATCAGTCTGTGGTGTAGCTTTCAATAACAATGTAATTTATTGAATATGGCTGTACATTCAGTTTATGTTGTGGCTAAAAACACGAAAATGGGACACAGGCAGTGATGGCTACATGAATAAAAACCAAAAATAACTCCAAACTATAACATCTTGCATCTATTAAAAGATACTTATTGGGTATTTAAGACTGGAAAATGAATTAACAGCAGTTTAAAAATAGATCAAAGTAAAATCAGTTGCTTTTTTCCAAAAATATAAAACCAAAACAGTTTTTTAAATGGTAACAACAATGGTTTTAATTGTTCTCAAATGTTTTGGGAATTAGTTTCACACATTATCCACAGAAACTGATTTATGTATGTCTGAAAATATTCTTTTAATGCTGGTGAAAGCTTATAAAATCTATCATTAAAAAAGCTTTAATGATGCCTTTCTTAGGTTCAGTGTGAATATTTAACTAAGCCTAAGTGGACTTTTGACAGCTTATTAAACACCAGAACATAATTTATCTCATTTTATTTCACTAAAACTCTCCAAAAAAAGAGAGAAAAAGTTAAAAATTGCTTTTAAAAAAGAAGGGTGTGTTAGCTTCGCCTTCCATTCACTGTAACGGGGTTCTAAAGCTACATATATGCCCATTATCGGACAAAACCCCCGCCTTTCAGTAACAAACTGCATTTACAACAAAATAAAAACTCGTGCAGTTTCAATAATTTAGTTTTTAAAAAAATTGGACAGCTTTTCCGTTTCATGAGCAAATTTATAAAAACAAATTATGGTCTCATAAACAGGATCACGCATACATATTCGAATGTGTCCGATTATGGATTTACACGCAATCAAGCGCTTAGCCCATTACCTTCCCCTTTGCTAAACTATAGAGAAACAACCTCTTAAGAATCAAAGAGGGACCATTTTGTAAAACGAGTTATTAGTTTGAGGACCTTTTGTGAGTTTATAATGATAATTTAATATTTTTGTAACTGTTAAAAGTCCCGTCCGATAATGGAACTCCTGCGAACAAACGGTGTTTGTTATTGCGAAACAGCGGAGCAGGACGAGACTTCTGTCTCCGCGGCCGAGGAGCCATTTTACGCGCCTTCACGGCCAGAAAATAGACCGCCATGTGCCACGTACCCCATATCCCCCATCTAAGCTGCTTTCTACGGCATTCTACATATAAATATCTCCGTCGGTGCTACCGAGAAATAAACAGAAGCACCGACAGGAAACTGTTTGATATTAAGTTGTTGGTTTTCCGGGGGAAGTCACACAGAAATTTCCTATTTTACACACGGAGAAAAAACTACTTCCACATCCGGTTAAGTTGCATTCTGCAAGCGTGCACCGCCAAAGCGCTTACAGGAGGAGTGTATGATGACATTGTTCCACCTGTTGTGGTTATTTCTGTAATCTTTAAATATAAGAAAGCTCAGAAAATATGAGTCTTCTCCTGGCGCAGGACGGCAGAGCGGCTACTTACCGCGTTCAGGTTTGTTCGGGTCCAACCAGGCTGCTCCTCTCTGCTAATGTTAGCAAGCTAGCCGGCTAAGAAGCGCAAACCCCGCCGCGTGAAGAGGATTTGTGCGATTTTATGGTTCTCTGAGACGTAGCATGGGCCAGATATGCGGAGAATCTGTTTCAAAATTCGCTAAAAACGGGCATTTGGGACCACTGTAGCTTGTCGTAGTCCTCAGAGCTTGTTTACTGCTGAAAGTTAGCAATCGGTAACAGTTACGCAGCCGGAAGTTGATATTGAGCCTTCAAAATAAGACTAGTTCTCGTTATTTCAATTTTAGAAAATTGAATGTCACGAAAATGCAGTTTTATCTCGTTTTACAATTTGTGCGATTCCATTAGATTTTAAAATTGTCAAATATTTCAACTATTTTCAAAATATTTCATATAAATTTAAATAATTCAAGAATTACTTTGTCATCTCAGCTTTAAAGTTCAAATAAGATGTGTTGTGTTAAATTCAAAGCTGCACACTATATTAGATCACGTGTGCCATGCATGCCACTAAAATATTTGACCAATTCTTTGAATATTTTATTTTGTACAGATATGCTAAAAAGTTATGTTATATTCAGAGTTTCAATTACATCAGACTAAACAACATAAAAATATGGCACGAGAGAACACTGACTAGACACTTTTTGTCAAAAGTAAGAATTAGAAAAATTAACATAACTCCCACTGACTTTTTGCATTTTACAAGTTACTTATTTTTGGAAAATATGTAACCACTTTTAAAGTAAATATTCTTCCAATATGTATAAAGATACGGTATAAAAATTAAAGCTAAGGTGTAGATATTTTTTTGTGAGTCAAAATACGCCTAAGTTAAAAAAAGATTCACCAAAATGCCAGTTTATCACCGCCCCTATTTTATTTTGAAAGTCGTGGTAGGAAATGCGTACTTTTTTTATTCTGCTGTTTACCAGATAACTATGTTAGCCGTTAGCCCGTAAGCGTTCAAATGGTTAAAAAGTTAAATTTCGGCTGATTTCTACCTCTTTTGCTACCCGGTAAACCCTGTAACCGTATTTCAGCAGGGGTGTGTGATAGTCTGGCAGGGATTAACCCGCCGAACAGTCGTTTAAAAACTCTTGATTATTGTGTTTTGTCTGATACAAATATGGCGGCAGCGCGACACCGGAGGTGGAAGCCATAATACGTTAACCTCCCTGTGGGCGGGGCTTAGGCAGCGCGAACCACAACAGACCAGAGATCAGTTTACTGCAGCATGTATAACGTTCAGACTCCTGCGAAGTCAGAAAACATGCTGATCCCAGAACAGGCAGGGTGGGGGGAATCAGCTCTCCTGTCCTTTCTAAGACGCTATTTAAAAAATGTCAGAGTTGAGTTTACCGCAGAGCTGAATTTAATTAGAATTTAGCTCAACTCCCCAAAATAAACACATTTTTAAACGTGGAAACTACTTGGTTTAGACAATTTGCAAAGTGAGTGTTTTTTTTTTAACTTGAAAGGCAAATATGTTACCTTTTTTGTGTATTTTTATTTAAAAACTATTTAAGCTGTATCTAAAGCAAACAAAAAAAAGATCTAGCTAGTTCTGTGTTAAGATTTACTGATTTTATCTGTACGGCTCCATGCTGTCTGCTTCAATAATCCGCGTATTGTTCACGTTTCAACCAGTAGAAATAGTATACAACTGGCTTTTTCTTTAAGGTGTGAAAACACAACATTTTTTTATTCTAACTTGTCATTTTCTGCTGATAATTTGAATCTTGGGAGAAATGTGATTAGTAGTTTATGAAATGATACAATATTTTTTTCTTGAATGCCTTCCCGCTCCTCCCATGTCATGTAAAAGTAAACAAATGTTTCTGTGCCAAATAGTAAGTTTTGGTTTTTTTATTACTTTAAAGTACTTATTAAATGCAATAAAATACAACTTATTAAAAAAAAAACACTGTGTGACTGTCTGGATTTTGTTTTCAGTTTTCATGGTGCTTTAGTCTAAACTTACTCCAGATATACCAAATAAGTTTTTATTTTATTTTAATGTTTTACTCAAATTCTAATTATTTTTTGGGAAAAACACGCTACATTTTATTTAAATAAATCAGACTGGACTCTTTTTTTTTTTTTCTTAAAAAAGAAGCATTTTATTTCTGGTGGCAGGTCTGTTCTAAAGTTTCAGTCTTGCTCAACAGCAGCAAGTGACAAAAATAAATAAATACATGCATAAATAAATAAAAACATGAATTTGCTGTTGATACAGATCCTAAGAAAACAAACAAAGGCACAAATGTTAACTCAAAACAAAAATCAAATTGCAGGATGTTAAATAATTAGTCTTATTTCATACCAGATGAATCAGACCGAATGGGACAGTAGTGATGGGTCTGGCAACACCGATGCATCAAGCTCACAGACAAAACCCCGTGTCGATGCGCGTATTGCTTTCAGCAAGCCATGTGACCCATACAGAAACTGTTTCAAAATGACCCCGGCGCGCCGAAGCGAATCTGTCAATGGGACGCATTTACCAAAATTATTCTTGATCTTCTAAGGACCAGCATCAACTATGGAGCAACCTCAAGGCAAACGAAAGGTTTCGTAGTTTGGGATCTTTTTGATCTTGCATCAGAAAATAAGGTTTTGGTTATCACTTCTTGTTGCTTCATCCGGTTCTTTTCAGTTTCTACTTGATCTATCTGAATCCAAATTCAGCTGAAATTGACTCTTAGTTTACTTTCATATTATGTTCTTCAGGTTAAGTGTTGCGTATGTTTGACAGAACTGTCTTATTTAAATAAATCCACCTCCTCGACGCTGAGGCACTATAGGGCCAGGCATCAGAATGAAGTCCCAGACACACCCAGGATAAACTCAGGCATGTAGCCATTCTACAAATTACTCAGTTGCTTTTTATAAATTATTTCATATAAATGTATTGTTTACTTTTTTTTTCTACAGTAGGAGAAGTTGTGTCAAAAAAGCATAACAGACTAAATCTCAAAATGTTGGAAAAACTTATTTTTTTGAGTGAAAATAAGTCCAGAAGCATCGTTGTTCCAAACACGTTCACTTAAATTTTCACTTTATGGTAAATGTTCACATTATTTACTGACTTTAAATAAACACCAAATATATTTTGAATTTAACTGAAGATGACATAATACATTATATAATATACAATAAAATACAATGACTTAAATCTTATTGTAGGTCATCAAATCAGTCCGTCAACTACGTTGCCTGTAGGTATTATCAATGTCCAGCAGGTGTCAGTATTCAGTGATGGTATCAATACAGTTTTGCTATGGGTCGAAACGCTTCATGACGCCTCATTTACCCATCACTATGGGACAGGAAGTCATTTGATCCTGCAGCCAAAATGTGCAGATAGATTAAAATAAACTAATTTATTTTAGATTAAATCTATGTAAAATATATGAGGCGTTTCTAAGTGTTGCAGTTGGTGAAATCCAAAGAATCAAACTTGAACAAACAGATGTAAATAAATAACCTTAGATAATCAGGTGAACTTTAGTCTGGTTGCAGAATTAGGAGGTCTAGTCTCAGATTATTGGAGGTTCTGGATGAAGTCGGGCTGATCTGGGTTCAGGTTCTGGCGGGTTCAGGGCAGCAGGTTCAGGTCGGCCAGCAGAGTGTCCACATCAGCGATGGGAGCCCTCCAGTAATTAAAGGAGGAAAACTCAGACAACCCCTCGTCCTGCAGGCAAAACAAGCGTAAAGTTGCTGCAGGTTCAGGGACAGGATGACCCCAATGAACTCAGAAACAGTTTTTAAATTAATCATCTCGCCTGGTCATCCTGTCGGCGCAGCTGGGACGTCTTGTCCTTCGCCTTGCTGCTGCTGATCGGATCGCCGACGGTGAATCCCAGATCCTCCAACTCCGACAGGTCGAGGGTCGGGATCGGCTGCCTCCAGAAGAGGAACGAGTCATACTGGCTGCTGGATTTCTCCATCCTGTCGCAGTCTGTAAACAAAGACGTTTAAAATAAAACATGAACAGACATACAGCGGTGTCCAAAGTGAGGCCCAGGGGCCAAGTGTGGCGCATGCAGCAGTTCTGTGTGGGCCCTGGACGCAGATTAGCAGAGTTGGATAGTACCTGGTTAGATTTACTCAATTACATTTACTTGAGTAACTTTTTGTAAAAATGTACATTTAGGAATATTTTTACCACGCTGTACTTTTTACTAGAGTAAAATTTCTGGATTTTCTACCCACTGATTGAAAAACAAACATGTTTTAAACAAAGATTCACCAGAGACACACCTGCAGTTTTTGTTAAAGCTTCATAAGTTTGTTATTGAAAGAAACTGACTTGGAAAAATGTTATCTAGTCTGATTTTATTTTTCTGCTGCTTATATAAATTATTGTCATTTTTGTCTTTAAAATGCCACAATTTTCACTTAACTCCATATTTTGCTCCATTTAATGATGTAATTTTTAAATATTAAATGACTAATAATTTGATCAGCTACTCAGTACTTGAGTAGACTTTTTTTTTATCAAATACTCTTTTACTCCTACTTGAGTAATTTCTTGGGCCACTACTTTTTACTTTTATTTCAGTAGAAATATGTTGTAGTGCTACTTTCACCACCTCTGCAGTGTAGGAATGTTTTACACCAGCAAATGGAGCTGATGCAGATGTTTTTCAATAACAAACGTACACCTTAAATAGAAAATATTCAGTACAAAACAACTGTTTTGCTTTTATTAGCCATAGTAAATTTTAGTAATCTTTTACTCAAACATAGACAAGTTAAGGGTCATTTTTGTGGCTGAATAAACTAAAATTGACATCTTGACCAATGAGTTAAGAAACTGTACAGCTTACAGTCCCCTTTTCAAACATTTTACTTAAAATATTTACATGTTAATTGGATAAAAAGAAAACAATACACAGCAAAATTATTGTGCATTTTTAGTTGAGCATGGTGTTTTGGTCTAGTTTCTAATACAAAAATCTTAGTTCCCTTGAAATGAGACAAAACTGACTTACAAGTAACTTTTAAGCAAAATATAGGAGCTGTTTGGTCAATAAGTCTTTGATATTGATTTTAAAAAGTAATAGTTTCACTGATTTTGCTATAAGTGCAATAATTTGCAGTGGAACTTGAACTGGTTGCTAGGTGACGGGCTGGAGTGGCTGGGGTTGCTAGGTAACGGTACAGTGCCCGTTGATTGTGAAATGGTGGAATAACTTGCTAGTGGAACGAATACTTTTTCATCAATATTAAGGAACTGACCTAAATAAATCTCAGATTTCTCGCTGAAAAGTTACTATAATGTTGCGTTTGTCTTATTTCCAGTGTACTAAGACAGATGGATCTGTTCACAGATTATTTCATAACAGTGACATGGTGATGGTTTCAACAAATATGTAAAAAAAACACACAAAAAAACATATTTTGTAAAAGTTACATATTGCAGCTTTAACCGGGCCAAACAGCTGAATCCCTGGTAACTCAAACGCAACAAAATGCTTCAAAATCTGATGAAGTTGGTCAAAAACGTCCCTACATGTTGATTCGTTTACCTCTTGTGATGTCATCAACTCAGCAGCTCACAAATCAGGTCCAGTAACTTGTTATTTTTATTTTGTAAAATCGTGGCATAAAAACCAATACTACATAACCCCGCTGTGTTTTTTATTTTATAAACATTTATTATCAATAAAAAAAACACACACACAACAATGCAGTAGATTTAAAGTAAACTAGAATACATTTGTGAAGCCGCAGCATCGCAGAGACCAAATAAGACCAAAATGGACGCTCCCATTGGAGCTAAATTAGAAGATGATGGAGGTGATTATTGTTAGCAGGGCGTGGCTCTGCATCAGTCCTCCTCTATTCCCTCAAACAGATGCGGATTATTCCTGACATGAAAAACTGGGTCACCGCAGACGGAAATGCCGCTCAGATTTCTGCGGGTTTTATTTCAGGCTGGTTTTATTCCTGGAAACGCGTCCTGCAAGCGTCAGCTCATTCATATCAGCACCAACAAAAACCTCCAGGCTGCACGGCGACAGATAAACAAAGACGCGGGTTAAAATCTGCCGGTTGTTGGAGATATTGATTATTGGTTTTGGGTGGCGGATCAGCGGAAGATTGAGGCGAGGCTGGCGCAGAAATCACGACTCAGTCCATAAAATAATAAACAAATCAAAACAGGTTTCACTAAATAAATCAAAACTAGACCAACTGGAGTATATAGCTCGTTATTTTAGAAGTGTAATTTTATTTTAGATTAACCTCAGATGCGGCGAATATTAAAAAGAAACAGGGACAAATACTAAATAAAATTCTTAATCAGCAGAGGAGGAAAATATTTTCTACCGTTTTGTACCAGGATGCTTCCCTCTCCTTTTGTTCCGCTGGTTTCTTTTTGTAGCCGGTGGATCAGGTGGTGCCGCTGAGGTTCTGCCGCAGCCTTAATGAGCTCAGCGTCAAGTTCGGAGTTTTATACAGACGCACTTCCGGTTGAGCACTTCAAAATAAGAGAGGAAGATCTTTTTTCCGTTAGTCCAGCTAAATAAAACTGATTTATAGCCGCAAATATTATCTAGCCTTTTGAAAAGTGATAGTTTTTTTTATTATTATTTTTGACAAATAAAAATCAGTTTTAATATATAAATTTTAATGTAAAGAAAAGTTTTCAAAAAATGAAAAAAGATGATGGCTGCAGTTTTTAGGTGTTGTTGATTTTTGCTTATAGTTTCCATCCACATAGCAAGAAAAATAGATCTAAATAAAAATGAAATGAACTTTTAGTGTAAATTAAGTGCAAATATATCTAATTATTCCATGAAAATATATATACGCACAATTACGTCTACATATTAAGAAAGTGTGTTTTATTTTGAAAGGAACTAACATTTCCGGTACGCTGGGTTACATTTCTTCTGGGTTTGGTAATGAGCGCACACTGGTACCCACACGAACCTATTTACATGTGTGCACCATGTGATCACATAAGGAGGTTAAAAATCTAATATTAACTATTTAATTAATTCATTTGTTTATTTATTGATGTGGCTCAAGAAGAGCTTAATGGCGGCGCGGTGGGTTAAACAAATAAACAACTATTCTATTCTATTCTACTCTATTCTATTCTGTTCTCAGAAAAAATGGAAAATAAAATACTTTGGTTTTTTTCTAGAAAATTTCTAAGATTAATTTCAATATTACTGGGGTTTTTCTATCAAATATCCCAAATTTAAGATTCAGAAATGTTCTTATATTTTCTAGAATATTTTCCACTTTTGAAAGAAATTATCTTGCTTTTTTCTAGAAAATCTCAAAATTTCAGAAAATTTTCAAGCAAATTTTTCACTTTTCATACTAAGAAATATCTGAAAATGGTCTGAAAAATTTCATAGATTTATTTCAATATTACTCTGGTTTTTCTATCAAATTTTCAAATTCAGAAATTTTCTTGTTTATTTTCTGGAAAATTTCTCTGATTTGTCCAGCAAATGTTGAACATTTCAAACTCAGAAATGTCTAACTTTTTCAAGAAAATGTCTGAGATTAATTTAGTTTTTTTTTTTTACCAGCAAATATTTCAAATTTTCTTGTTTTTTCTAGAAACTTTCTGATCTTAATCTCAAAATAAAAAAATTTTCTAGCAAATTTTGAAATTAATTTCAAAATTTCTGATTTTTTTCTGGTAAATTTTCCACTTTTCATACTCAGAAATTTCCTTAAAATTTCTGAGCTCATTCTCAACAATTTTTGGCAGAAATGTACTTTTCCTTTTTTTTTATCTACAATCTTCACGCCCAAAGGAGGTAAATGTCTTTTTGCGTGTTGTGCGCAGATGACGCCAGAAGGAGGCGCTGTTCGGCCGATCAGAAGCAGTAAAAGGGAGGAGAAAAGAGAAAAATGAAGGTCTTTAGTGAAAAAAGAGGGCGGATTTCCTGGTTGGAGCCACACCTCACACACACAGAGAGAGAAAAAGGCAGAGAGAGTCTGTCAGAAAGCTGCAGCTGGTTCATGATCTCACTCCTTCAGCCGCTCATTGCCTCCCTGCCTGCTCCTCTCCGGTGAGTCCGCTGCCTCTTTTTCATTAAAAATGAGCAACACGAACAAATATTTCATTGTAATTCACTGGAGAAACACGTAAACTGATTAAAATAGATAAAATCTTCAGATGTTAGCTGAAGTTCGCAGGTCAACCACCTCCTGAAGGACAGATTAATCTGTGAATTATTAATCTACTGTACACAAGAGCCACTTCACGCAATTTAAATGACCCTGCCATGTGGATTGAGACTAGATTAGAGGTTTTTAAATATTTTCAGATGCCTCTTTGCTCCCATTCTCTTCGGGCAGGAAGCATGTTAGTAATTACTGCTTTTCAGGCGCTTTTCTGGTTCAGTTTAGATCACCAGCCTTAAAGCTTGTTTACCTCGTGAAATGAAGGTTCGGGTTGTGTTGAAGGTACAAGGGAGCAGAGTGAAGTTTCTAATCGGGTCAGAGAATCTAACGGGTCACAGGATACCACCAGAACTCCTGGGAGGAAAACTCCCCTGGGCTTCATTACCCTCCGCTCTCTGGGCTGGATTTCCTGTCTGGACGCGGTGAAATTATCGCACATAATCCATTTTATTCATTTCTCCTCTGTGCACTGCAAAAACACAACATATTACCAAGTAATTTTAGTCTTGTTTCAAGTGAAATATCTTAGTTCACTTGAAATAACGCAAAACTAGCATAGAATTAACATTAATTCTTTAAAGCAAGATGTAGGAGCTTGTTCTGAGTTAATAGTTCCTTAATGTTGATGAAAAACTACTAGCGGATTATTTCAAGATTAACATGGAAAAAAACTGCCACCTTTAGTCAATAGTCATGAAATATTTACATAAAAAAAGCTCCTATTTCTTGCTGAAAAGTTACTCCATAGCTAGTTTTGTCTTATTTCAAATGTACTGAGATATTTCCACCAGAAACAAAACCAAAAAAATTACTTGGGTAGATTTTATGTTTTTGCAGTGTAGAGAAATGTGCCTTCTGTCTGAGCTGCGCACTGCAAAAACACAAAATCTTACCAAGTATTTTCAGTCAACTGTAGTGCAAATATCTTAATAAACTTAAAATAAGACAAACGTAACTTTTCATCAAGATATAGAAACTTTTTGTATTGTAAATAATTCAGTAATATTGATTAAAAAATGACTGGTACCACTGAAAGCTGATTTTGCTATTAATATGTGAATAATGTCTTATTTTTTGTTAACTAAATAATAAAGTATTTTTCATGAATATTAACCAATCATCAACTTAAAATAAGCTTCTATTTCTTGCTTAAAAGTTACTTGTAAGTTAGTTTTGTTTTATTCCAAATGTACTAAGATATTTCAACTAAACTGAGCCAAAACACTTGGTAATATTTTATGTTTTTGCAGTGTAGTTTGAGTGAAGAACCATAACAAATCAAGTAATGAGGAAGCTGATCGCTTAGTTCTGTAAAATCTAAATATTTAAATAAATCTGCAGCTAAAAACGCTCCTGAAAAAACAACTTTTCGTTTCTTGGACAAAAAACAAAAAGAGCGGAAACAATCAGAAGATTAGAGCGAGAAGGTGGAGGCTAAAGTCAGAGGTCGGAGGTCGCAGACGACCCCTCTGCTCAGGATGAGCCAAAAATAACTGCTGGGCTGTGACGGATGGCTTCTAGTTTCTGGGTGCAGATCTATAGATGTGGAGCCAAATTACAGGTCTGCAGAGGGCTTAGAGGCGTGCGGTGAGCGGGACGAGGGAAACACTGCAGCGCTCTGTTCCCAGTGTCTGTGGGATGTATTCACAGCGGTTACGTTAGCAACATGTTTAGTCATTTTTGGAAAGCCCTGACTTTCCACTGGGATTCACGTTTCTCCAGGCAAACATTTCTGGAAAATTAAAAGAAGAAAACCTCTGAGCCCGCAGATATTTCTCATCAATTCTGCTGCTGCTTTGAGTTTTTAGTCAGTTTTTTTTTTTTTTTTTTTTTTTTTTTGTTTTGCCAAATGCATATACAGCATTTTAAGCTAAACGCTACATTGAGCTGTAGCTGTGACCCAGTTATGGGTTTGACATCCTCACAGATAACCCAGTTAGTCCTGTTTACAGCAGCAGGGGGGCTGGTTTCATCTGACTGGGTGTCAAAGTCATGAGAAGATTTTTTTTTTTTCTTTTAAGGGAAACGACTGAAGATTTCCAGGAAAAGTTAAATACAAGCATCGTTCCTGCTGTTTCTGGACTTTTTGCTGATTGTGTTGTTAGACTTTGTTTCAAAATTGTTCTGAATTAGTTTCATAAATTCGTTCCGGTCTCATTAATGCTGGATTTTAGTTTCAAAATAGAAGCAGATAACGGCCTGAAAAGCTGTTTTCAAGATGACGAGATCTGATTTTCTCCAGATAAAGCGACTCCTCTTTCTAAGTGAAACTGTTTTCAGTTATTTTGGCCTGGAAAAGTTCAGCGATCACTGGGGATTATGCAAACAACTGAAAATGTCACACAGAGACATAAAATTAGCATTTTCTTCAGGGTAAAGGTGTTCAAAGTGAAGTTCGGGGGCCAGTTGTGGTCCCTCAGCTGATTTTGTGCAACTCAGGTGGTTTTTGAAACGACTCATTTTCCAGACACCAAAACACTTTAACTTATTGCCAATAAATATCTTAGTGATTGTTTTTAAAGAGCTTGGGTTGTTTCTTGAAGCAGTTGAGTTTCAAATTGAAGAATAAAAATCTGCAAAATGTGAATTTTTCATAATAGAAAAATTCAAGGCGGAAACTGATGGTGGAGGCCAAGAAACCTCCTCTGTCTAAAGTGGAAAACTTTTGCCGATCTCACAAATGCTACGGTGCAGATGAAGTGCAGTCAGGATAAACGTTGTTGCGCAACATGTGTTGCGTCGACGCTGCATCTAAAATGTAGAGACCTGAGGACTGACGTCTTCACTGAAGTGTCTCTCAAACAGCTGCCTGATTGCCGACTTTAAGGACCCAAGAAGTGGGTTTTGCATGAAACGCTGGAGTAATTATGTGATTACTAAGACATTCCTGGTAAGGTTCTGTCTCGAATGTTTATTTCTGGGTTTTCTTTTGTTATCTGATTCCCACAGTCGGCCCGGTTCACTGACATTAAACGTCAGCTTGGCTGGACTTCAGGTTCTGACAAATGTCTCAGAACCAGCAGCGGATGTGTGTGTCGTGCAGTCGAACGCTTCGCTGAGATCATCCCTTCAACAACCTGCATCCAGTTAAATCACTGCAGGAGGCTCTACTGAACCTTCTCACCAACCCAGAACCAAAACCCAGAACCCAGAACCAGAACCCAGAGTGTTTTGGGTTCAGAGTGTGTTTTGGACTCTCTGAACCAAAACAAAGAGTCTCTGTTTGGGTTCAGAGAGTCTTTAATGCTTTTGTGTTTTGCAGGAAATTTAATCCCTGATTTGTAAGAAACTATGAGACATTTAAAAGTGGAGTTGGTGTTTAATAGCGGATTGTCGTATTTGGACCAATGAAACTGATTTAAATTTGCAAATTAAGTGAAAATCTCTGCGTAGATCTATAGATCTATGTATCTACTGTTTTAAATCTGATGGATGCACAATAAAAACTTGCATCTAATTTGATATTATGTTTTATTTCAGACTATAGCTGAAGCGATTAATCTTATCAATCGTGATTAATCAGTTATTGAAATAATCAACTAGTTTAGTAATTAGTTACTCCTTAAACCGAAAAATGACCTTTTGGTGAAAAAACACAACATATTCAGAGCAATAAGCCAAAACCGCACAAAAAAGATATAACATTTGCATTTATATAAATAAAAACCCTTTGTTTGTAAATATATTCTGCAGAAAACTCATCATGTAGAATAGTTTTAGTTTTGTTTCAAATTCTGTAAAAAATAAGTTAAAAAAAATTACTATAAAGCACCTTTTTCTACCCAGTTTATTGGTTAATGCAAAAATGTATCAATTAGTCTACAAACATACACTAAGGGAATACTGTGTTACCCTATTATAGGCAATATAATGTTAATTTAAAAGAGGATGATGATGTAGATTTATACATTTTTGCTGATTATTTTCTGTAAAAATAAATAAAAAATGAGTTTTCTGGTCTATAAAAACCCAACAAAGTTAAGGCTGAAACGATTAATCGGCTTGATTGTGATTAATCGATTATTCAAAGAATTGTCAACTAATGTAATATTTGGTTAATGGTTGACTGGAGTACGCAGACTGAAAAAAGGCCATTTGCTGAAAGAAAAACACACTCAGAGCTAAAACCTTAAACATAGGGCTATATTTAGTGCTGTTTTCTAGGCCTGTAACTAAACCGAAACTGTAAAAAATAATCTTGATACATTTTGTGTGGAGATATATTTTACCCAGAATTCCTCCAGTGCCGTAGTTTTAGATTCACTCTGTTCAAAATCTGTAAGAAAATAAAACAAAATTTTATATTAAGAACCTTTTGCTATGCAATTATTAATCGATTAATTAAAAAATGTATCAATTAATCCCCAAATAATCAAATGTAGACTGAAATAATGCTATGTTGTTGTTTCGTAAGCCATAAAATGTTTTCTTATTTTAAAAAGTAACTGAATTATTTGTTTATTTGCATCTTTTAATCTTCTTTCTGATATTGTATGAAAGAAGATTTAAGTGGTTGTAACGGCTAAAATCCTGTGTTTTAGGCTGCCGGTGGTTGTTCCTGAAAGGCGCTGGTTTTACTTGCGCTCAGTTAAGATTCATGATGCCCGTCTTCTGTTTGACTTATAATAAAGTCATTTATCATCAAAATAATGTCCATTGTTTTACCATTTCCATTTAGATCCACACAAATTGACGTTAATCCAAACCAAGCACGGTACCAAACTGCTTGCCTCGTCCCATTAACATCACCTGAACAGAATCACGCTTGACCTTAAACAACCCATCCCCCATCCGACGCTCAGAACGCAAAATGAAATGCGCCCCCTGGTGGCGATAACATAGGAAACGATAAATGGCTCCTACATGGTTAAATAAAAAAAAAAGGCGCAGAAGGCTGTTATGTCCTACCGGACTGATGTTTGGGATAATCGATTGAGTGTTTAGAATCGGCTGAAAGCGTTATTGTTCGGCGGGAACCTGAAGGCTTGCGTCACTTTAAGGTGTGTTAACTTTCTGCTTCCCGGGGGAGAGAAGTGAAAGCTGCTCGTTGTGTCAGAACAGGAGGGCCGACCGTTAACCAGTTGGAAAGCTTCCTGCCTTTAAACGTCTGGATGAAAAGGCGTCATTGTGAAGCTGGCCTCCAGCTGTAGCCGCTCCACTTTCTGCCACCTTAAACGGTCTGTCTTCATATCCAGGGGTCAACGCTTTCCTGTCGTAAAAATGCATTTTTTTTAAAAAGGGAAAGCTGTGAGAGAGACGTCCTGCTGGCTGGAATTTACTCTGCGCTAACATGAAAAGGGTTTATTTTACAGCTCTCACTTACCTGCGTAAACAGAAAGTCCAAGCAGTTCACTGGCAACCTGAGATAAGGAGTTCAGGACTTTGACTCATTAAAAATCACTTTTGTAGACACTTATAACGACTAATAGTTACATAAATGTAGCACAACACGTCGCTGTTCAGTATTAACTGGAACAACAAGTAAATACTCTGTAAATAGTTTGAATAGGAACATTAATAAAGGCTTTCACTTTGACAAAGTCAAAACATATATTCCAGCATTGTCATCATCCACTTTTAACTGTTTTACAGCTTGGAAAAAATGGTTTCGTTTTGCAGTAAACGGAAACACAGAGCCAGATTTTTCACCGTGTGATTGTTAATGTGATGCTTCCAAGAAGGAAACTTTCTGTCCATAACGCTGTGAATTTACCAGGAATCTTTATAAGTCAGAGCCGTTTTTGCTCTCAGTCCAGTTAAATTAAACTCATTCAGAGCTACAAATGGGGGGGGGAAAAAGGTCACAATTTTGTTGTCATTTTTAAACAAACCGTTTTATTTCTATGTACATATTAAATTTAAAAAAATCTAGATTTGTAAGAAATAAAGATCAGATAAGTTTTCTTCAGTCAGATGCTGACATTTTTGGAAAATTATGTAAAAGAGATCCTATGAAAAGCAAAAAATTGACCAAAGCAATAACTGCAGATGATGCAGAGTAGTAGGAGAAAGTAATACGGTGAGGGAAAAGTACCAGAACTGCGTAACCTAAAAGTGAAAGGAGCTTTAGGCTCTGTGTGGTTTTGTTTCAGTGAAAGCTTTGTGGGAGTGACGGATGAAAAGACAAGAACAAACTAAAGGTAAACTAAGAAAAGCTGGGTTAGTTTAGCTAACCCAGCTGCTCCTCAGGAGGTTAAAGCGACCTGTTCCCTGAGGACTGGTACAAAACGTGCTCTTTAAATGTTCTCGTTCAAAATCATTCTTAAACAACAAGATTTTAATCTGGTCAACTGACTAGTTTGAGTTCCTTTCAGAATGGGCTGTTCTGTGGTTGCTAAGTAACGCGCTGGGCTTTGCCTGGGGTTGCTAGGTAACGGGCGCAGCGCCTCCTGATTGTTACATTCTGTAGATTTTAGAAACGGGTCATTTTCCAGACACCAAAATGCCCGGGTGGGTTTGGGTTGTTTTTGGAAGCAGCTGGAGCCCAAATGGAAGTAAAAGACTTGTGAAATGTGAATTTAGCACAATATGTCGCCTTCACTGGATTTTTATTCCACTGTGTTGCACATTAACAGCCTCATCTTGGCTCACAGCAATAAGCAATAACTCTTGAAAGTATTTCTTAATGATTCTCGTGGCCACTTCCTGGAAAACTACAGAAAGCTTGATGAGTAATCCGTTACTTTGTGTGTATGAACTTTGTAGTCCTTTAGGTCCCTCTGATTTCATCAGATCAGGGCGCTGACTAATCAAAGAAGAGAAGTGGTTTTGGTGATGCAGTCCGTCCTTCCAGCTTTTGCGGCACATATTAACACATAAAAACAAATGGGGCGGTTTTAATGGGGGCTTTAGTTTTCTTGAGGTCAGTATTAATGAAAATCTGAGGATAAGACGTAATTCCTGCCTGGAAGTATGGCCAAAAAGGAAACGTTTGCTGCTTTTAGATGACTGATCAGGGAGTAATTTACTGTTCAGCCTCATGTTTAACGTGATGATGGGGTAAAACTGAATGGTGAGGATTCAAAAGTCGCTCAATGAATTAAAGTACATTCCCTAAATAGTGTCTCTACTTAGAAAAAAATGTTAAAAACTGTTGTAAAAGTATGAAAATGACAGAGAACAAGTCGTTGCCTTTCAAGTGGCGCCAGTAAAAGAGTCTAATGCTGCCAAAGCTTTGAGTAAAAGTACCAAGATTTCATAGTTTTTACTCAAAAATGTAAAACAAACAGGTGTAACATCAAAAATAATTGTACTTCTAAATAAAAAGTAATGGAAAATATGTAAATGTAAATAATAATAACTATAGTCAAGGTGCAGAGTTGCTTTCTAAGACATTTATTTGTTATTATTTAGAACTCGTACTGGAGTAAAAGTCTAAATAACTACCACTAAATCTATCGTATTTTCCAGGTAAAGGTCCTGAATCAGTGAAAACTCTGCAGGTTGACACGAATTAATAAAATTCATATCATAATTAATACTTTATCTTGACATATTGTCTTTGTAAAACTAAATTTTCCCCTGGCAACCAGCTTCTCTGTACGGGATGCCAAAAATGTCGAAAAAGAAACGTAATAAAGAACAAAAAACAACAACAGGAGTTAATGAAAAGACTGAATTCTTCTGGTTAATTTAGTTTGTACATTATAAAACTAAAATAGTAAATCATCCTGAAATCCAGAGAGGATTTTATAATTTCTTGAAAAGCAACGATAAGGAGATTTTGTGAAACCCAAAACCTGGTTTTCCTGGTTCCATCCTTTTTTTTTTCTTCTTCTTCTTTAATCTGAACCCATTTGTCTTTTATTTCATTATTCTACTTATGACCTTGGTTGTTTTTTTGTTTGTCTTATCACAGCCTGTGTATGATCTCAGATAAACTGAGGCAGGAAGTGTGACCAGGTCTATAAAGGAGGAAGTGGAGCAGAATAACAGCTCAGTCCCTTTGTTATTTAAATGTTTCATGTTTTACACGAGGCTTTTTCACAGCTTACAAAACATCAGCTGGCATTTATTTTGGCAGCAATTCCTCAGATTTTTTTCACAGTCATGTTCATAATTTGACATTAAAGATTTGTTAAAATCGATAATGAAACTCAAGAAAGTCGCTTTTAAACAGGAAATGTATTTGCTTTCATTAACATTAATTTCTTAGACTTGAACTTATTCATTAGAGTTCTTCAGTGCAGATGTGACTAATTCCCACAGAGAAGAGGGAGACAGCCAGGTCTCAGTTTTCAGGTTTTCTGTCTGCAGGCTTTTTTTGATGCTAGTCATCAAGTTCGCCGGGGTCGTTGTGAAACTCAGAGGTCAGCCGTCTCGGCCGTCTTGCGTAAACAAGCGTTTCTCTGCCTCTCTCCGGTCTGCTTGAAGTGTGATCGTGTGACCTGCAGCCGCTCGTCTCCAACAGACGGGCCGTTGTTGTCGTTTTGTGGCGTTTCAGCTGATTCTCCCCTCCAGCTGATCATGGCTCAGCTGCTCCCACATCAGCAGGCCGGTGGCTTTTTCCTTTTGTTGTTGTTTTGGTTGAATATTTTTGGAGTGTCCAGCAGATATATATGTCACAAAAACTGGAATATCGACACAATAAAACTAAATAATCATGTATTTTAAGCGTGAAACCTATATTTTCTGTATTTGTTGAATAAATATTTCAAACACTTTTTCATAACTTGTTTAATTTTCTCTGATCAGTAGTAGCAGGCTTTCTGAAGGCAGCGTAATGTTTCATGTCTGACGTTTTGAGAGGTTATGTTTGGTTTATTTGTTTTTGTTTATTTTCCATTTGGGTTTCTACTGCTTCTAAAAACAACCCGGAACCACCTCACTGTTTTATGGCAATAATTTAATGTTTTTCGGTGTTTGAAAAATGAGCCGTTTTAAAAATCTCCTGATTGTTGAGTCACATTCGACTGCTCTGCGGCGTTACCTAGCAACAGCAGCCAAGCCCAGCCTGTTACTGAGCAAGCCAATCGAAGCTCCAGGACGTTTGTTCAGCTGGTTTTACTGCTGTATGCGCCGTACAATGGCTGCTGGAAAAGACAAGTGTTTTGTTGTTGATTTACCATCCGGAAAGCAACATCCTGCCTTCTTACTGGTTGTGCAGGAGGCTCCACTTCTGCTTTTCAAAGATGTACGGTTGTATAATTGTGCATCTTTTAGCAGACATTTTCAGGTGTAAACGCTGAGTTTTGGGGCGTGGCCAACTTATTGGGATTTAAAGTGACAAGATGATTATGATTAAATGCACTTACTTTACGCAGTTTATTTATATAAATCATACTATGTATCCCAAAGAAGCGCATTACAAATGGGAATGTTCTTCAGCAGCACTATTTGCGCTTGTGGGACAATAATTACTGCGACACAGTTACAGTTACCTTAAAAAAGAATTTTAAAATGGTTCTTATGGTCACTTTTATTAAGAGGCAGCTGAAATCATATGGTTTAGGAGTCAAAGACCTTCAGAAAGGATGGAGAACTGTAGATCGGTAGCAAAGCTAAATAAATAAATGAGAATTTATCAAGTTTTCTGCACAGACTGTGGATCCTGCCACCTGCAAACAACACAATGGGAGGGGAAGAGGCAGTTTTACCTCCTCCCAGTGATGTAATGGGACAAAATTTATTATAGCGGACGCACAAACAGACTGCAGGACAGGAAGTTTAGACTGAGTTTGCACCATTGTGCTGCTTAAACTCATTGGTCTGTCCGCCTATCCACTGCAGACGCCGAAATGCAAATTCCTGAATACTTGCATCACTTCAAATTCTGACAACCAATTGAGCCTCTTTGCTTCCTTTTTCTCCAATCCTGTCAACGTCTCCTTTTGTTTATATTAATATTTAACGTGCAGCAGAACTTTTCTCCTGTCTCACTGGAAAAACACAAAATCTCGTTTTAATGCACTTGAAATGAGACAAAACTACCTTATTAGTAACATTTCAGTGAGATTTAGGAGCTTGTTTTTAGTAAATAATTGGTTAATATTCATGAAAAAATACTTTAATGCAAAATAGGACATTTTCCCATGTTAAAAGCCAAATAAAACTGGTTGCTAGGTGACGACCTGGGCTTGGCTGGGGTTGCTAGGTAACGGCTTAGTTCCCCTTGGCACTGGAACTAGAGCGTTTTTGTCAACATTAAGGAATTATTTACTTAGAACAAGCTACTGCATGTTGCTGAAAAGTTACTCATAAGTTAGTTTGTGTTATTTCAAGTACACTGACATATTTTAACTAGAAACTAGACAAAAAGTACTTGGTTAAACTTTGTGTTTTTGCAGTGCAGGTCACAGAAATGAAAGGTTTGTAAATTCAGATTTAAATTTTATAAAACAAAATGCAGTTTTTACTCTTGCTGTCCACCAAACTTTGTGCGTTTCCATTTGCACTCTGGTTGTAATCCAGAGGTGAACACGTTTGTTAGCAACCATGAGAGCGAAAGTGTTTACAACTGGACAGCAGCAGCGTTTCAAACGGAGGTAAAACCATCACACACAGGCATTTTCTGCCCTGATGTGATGAAATGACGGTTTGAGTAATTTATGTAAGATTAAGCTCAGACGTGTGGAATGTTTTTCGAGTGACGGCTCGCGCAGACAACACAGGATCTGAGTGTTTGTCTGAGTCCAGATGAAACCAGCTGATGAAGGGAACCAAGTCATCAAAATGGAAAATAATCCCCAGGATTTGGTGGAGACCTTCAGACTTTTGAGTCCACAGTTTGATGAACTGTTTGATTCCCAGACAGGAAGTCCTCTCCGTGGCGGAGCGGACCTCTCCGGCTGAATTCCTCTCTGCTGATCTTTGTGGATGTCAAGCATGAAGCTACATGTTTCTGGCCTCCACATTCCTCCCTTATCATCTGCTGAAACGTGTTGGAGGGACTCCAGATATTTTTCTAACAGGCAGAGCCGACTCAGAATAGACGCAGCTGGGGCTTTTGATCGGGACGCGGCGAACGCCTCCCGCCATCCAGCCAAGGTTCATCTGGTTGAAATACAGAAACAAACAGGGAAAAAAGCAGATTTATTGGCCTTAATTAACCCACAGATAAAAGTCACAGCATCAGGTGAAGATAATAGTGATCCAGTTCTGCCATCAGCAACATGTCCCACTAATTTCCCATAAACAAACTCTGCCCTGAAGGCACAGATTTCCTGCTCTGGTTGATGAATAATTTTTACATTCGATGCCTGTAGTTGTACATTTTGTGCCTGCTGAAAGCTGATTTTTGGTCTGCAAATGTTTTTTTTTAACATTTCACAGTATTTATTTATTTTCTAAGCAGCAATTTATTTTGTTTAAAGAGTAACTTCTTGCAGATAAACTGTACAAATTTACTGCGCAAATTGTAAGAATTTTTTGTAAATCTTGCAATGCTTAGCCGCCAACCGGCTCAGTGCTGCCCTCTTTTGGTTGAACAGCTGGTACTGCAACCAAATTGTCCCATTGGTTACAGTCCAATTTTTTTGTTTACTTCATTTAAAGAGTAACTAAACCCCAAGTCAACTTTTTTGTTGCAGAAAAGTTGTATAAATTGATTTTTAAGGGTACTGCCTTTACTTTAATGTACAAATTAAGACATTTTTTTGTAAATTTGTTTATTTTTGCAATGTTTAGCCTCAAGCTGGCTCAGTGCTGCCCTCTCTGGGTTGAGCAGCGAGTACTGCAAACAATTTTCCTGTTGGTTATAGTAGAATTTTCTTGCTTATTTTGTTTAATTTTTTGTTGCAGAAAAGCTGCATAATCTGGTCCTTAGAGCTGCTATCTAAGCAATTATTACTTTTATTAAATTTAAAATGGAATAGATAAGTACATAGAAATGAGTGGATTATATTTATATTTAATGGTTGCCAAAGCACCTGCAGGCTATTTTTCTTTTGTTGTGCTTCTAAATTAAAAACATCCGTAAATGTTATTAATGCACACAACACTTGGTAGTTAAAGAATGACTTATTTTTTATTTCCATGTTGGGAAGCTTAGCATGCACAGTTTCAGAATCTGTTCTAGGAACAAAGAAAGGAGTTTAATATTTTAATCTTAATAAACATGACGTGTTATTTTCAGGCTGTTAGTTTCTGAATATTTGTTAGATTAGTGATCCTCAGCCTGAGCAGTTTTCGTGATCTGAACCACCGCGCCTCTCTTCCAGGCCTGCAGCGTGTGTTACTTCCTGCTGCTCTGTGTTTGGACCACACCTAATGTTTAGTCACGCTTAATGTTGCTGCCGTGTTGACGTCTCCCAGGGTTTGGTTCCCATGCAGCCCAATGACAGACTGCCTCAACGTTTTCAGAAGACTTTGCTCATATTTAAGCATTTCTCCTGGAAATGTGGTGATTTTTGGACCATAAGTGCTATTTAAGCATCTGAAAAATGTAATCACATACGCCGTCAGAGTTTCGCTGACCGAGCCTTATTTGGTAGCTTTATGAATCTGCTGCTCTGCTCTGCATTGTGGCTCTGATTTGAGGCGGTTTTTAAAGAAAATAACTGAAGATTAGATAAAGGTTTAGTTGTTTTAGAAAGCTAAATCAAGCCGTTAGCGTGTTGCCTCACGAGCAGATAAAGCAACGTAACGTGGAGCAATTTAAAGATTGCAGATTGATTGTGGTAATTTAGAAACTTGAGGCCGTTTGAGTCTTTGAGGTGGACAACCGCAGAGGCATTAAAATAATTCCTGGTCGCTGAGGCACTGAGAGGCGAATAATGTGATAAATGAAAGGAGCGACTTTCAGTCTGGTTGCGAAAGACGAACCAGAGGATTAAACTTATAATGAGACAAAAGTATTTAATGTTCTGAGTCTGGAAAAGGTTTGTAACGTTTTATCTTCCTGTCTCCGCAGGACGTTTGGATTCCAACGTTTGAATCTTCTGAGGAGTAAATTTTAATTTTAATTTTTTGCCTGTGAGGATTTTTCACCAGAGGAAATTTGTGGATATCCTGATTTTCTTTTTTTTTCAATCTGAACCGCCTGGAGTCCACCTGTAGATTTTTATTTTTATTTTTTAATCTGCGGTGGGGGGGTTTTCAGGGTTTTACCCTCTGACTGTCTACATTTGTGTGGCTGTTTGTCTGGATGCCCCAGGATTATCCACAGACTGCAGTTCCTTCTCGGGCCTGCAGGGCGGCAGCAGAGAGCAACGGCCAGCCGCTGGACAGGCAGACCGTCGGCATGAGCGACTTCTGGCACAAGATGGGCTGCTGCGTTGTAGCCAAACCTCCTCCGGTGAGAAACCGACACCTCTGGTTCTGATCCACACGGGAAGCCATTTTAAAGTTACACTGTAAAAAAAATTAACAGAATAAATCTGGTTCAAGTAGTCTGCCATAGAGAATAAATATGTGTGTGTTCATTTATAAATGTCAGAGTTCCAAATTAAATATTTAATTTGCATGCTAAATATTTAGTTTACAAACTGAACATTTATTAGCCAAATATTTAGCTTTAGTTCTAAAGCTAAATATTTAATTTTGCGAACTACATATTTAGCATTCAAATTAAATATTCAGTTAGAAAGCTAAATATTTAGTTCACAAATAAATGTTTAGGTCTTAGCTAAATATTTATTTTTTAAATAAATATTTAGTTAGAAAATTAAATATTTAATTTGGAGTTAAGTATTTAGTTTGAAAACTAAATATTTATTTAAGAAATAATTAGTTTAAAAAAAATTTGTGAATATCTAGTATTCACAACTAAATGTTTAGTTGAAAATTAAACATTTAGCTTGGAAATGAATTGCTTAGTGTCAAATAAATATATAGTCCTGAACTAAATATTTAGTTAGCAAAATAAATATTTAATTTGTAGTTAAATATTTAGTTTGAAAACTAAATATTTAGCTCCCACTTAAACATGTACTTAGGAACTGAATATTTTGTTAGAAAATATATAGTTTTAGAAAATAACTACTTTATGAATTTTTAGTTCTCACAAATTAAATATTTGTGAATATTTAAATCCCAAATGTTTGCTTGTGAATTAAATATTTGGTTTGGGACTCCTACATTTGTAAATGTGACAGTAGCATGGAGGAAAATATGACTTTGAAAAATGAATATCCACATTTTAATTAAACCAAACCAATTTTTTTTTACAGTGTAACTCTTAACAGTCTTTTTCATAGCAAAACTGCAAAGGAAAACACTTTTTCAAGAAAGTCTGATGATATAAATACAGTGAAAGCCCTTGATATTTGATCAATGGTTAACCTAAAATAATTGACCAATGACACATTGGATTTTTCATTAGATTGATACATTATTTATCATCACTGGTAGATGCACCGAGAAATCGTCTGGTGCCTGTAATCAGCTGATTTTATGCATAACTGGGTCAGATCTGAAACTGTTGGGTGTGGAAATTTTGAAAAAGACTATTTTTAGTTCTCTGAGGGGAAACTAGATTGTAAATCACTTTCTGTCAGCAGGGTGATGTCGGCGTTTCTTCAGCCTGAAGTTACAGGAATCTGAATCTGTTGAAACAAAGTTGTTCTTTTTTATCGTTTTGAGGAGTCTATTTCTGACTCTCAGATTATTCTGGATTAGGAAATCCTGGCAGTCCATTAACACACATGGTGGAAACTGGTTAGCACTAGAAGCTAAATATGTATGTTATTATTTCTGCTGTTGCAGTTCAACCAGTTAGCACCAAGGAAAAGAAACGGCGAATGTTGTCTCAAGTACCTTTGCACATTGTATGTTATTTTTAAGAATATTTTATAAAAAACTGCAATAGGTGAATTTTCCACAAATAATTTACCTTCCACAGAAAAAAGAGCATTCAGTAAAAGAGATGATTTGGGTAAATTGTAGTTGCATTAGTAAATAGTTAGCTTATTTGCATTTTTTCTAATTTCTCCAATCACATAATATGTGATTTGTTTATTGTATGATAAGTCTTAACTGTGCATTTTCAGCCTTATATAAAAATATGTTTGTGGACTAAATGAGAAGGGAGAAAGATTTAATGCTAACTTAACCTGAGCACTGACTGCTGATTCACCTAAACGAGGTTCAAACCTGAAGCATGGTGACTGGATTTGATCTAGGGCTGAAACGATTCCTCGAGTAATTTGAGGACCTCGATTATTAAAATTCCTCGAGGAAAACTGATCTGCCTCGAAGCCTCGTTATATTATGTGTTATTATTTAGCGC
>CAEGAE010070403.1:0-28087 GCA_903067095.1 Girardinus metallicus | reverse complement strand
CAAGCTGCCTTTATATATATATATATATATATATATATATATATATATATATATATATATATAAAGACTGCATACAGAGGTGTGCGATGGTATTCAGCTGCCAAAACATTCAAATTACAAAGACTTGATGGAATTGTATGCATTCAGATGGAAAACTCATATGCATAGGCAACAAGTCAATTCAAAGATCATCTTTTTAAATGAAACACAGCTTGGAAGAAAAAGAAAAGTCCAGAACACAGACAGGGTGGAGCAGCAGTGCAACATGGCAACTGCCACAAATGAAGTCCAGAGGTATTCATCACTGACTAGAAGGGTCACAGTGCCTATGTAAACACTCACTCCCTTTTTATTGTTTTTATAAATTAACCCAGATTTTTTTTTTAAATGGCTTTTTTTTTACCTGACTAAAACAGAAAACTCCTTAGCATGAAAGTGAAAAGTGATTTCTACAAAATGACAAATATTACACCTAAAATGAGTGATTGCATAAATATTCACCATTTTAAAGCGGCTGACTTAATCTAACAGAAGTCTGCCCAACTGGTGCTAGTAGCCCAGCAATGTGAAGGCTTGTAGATCTAATAGGTCAAATTAATTCAGCAAAAATACAGGGAAATTAGTGGAGGACAGTTTATTCCCCTTCCCTCCATCTGCAAAAGAAGAGGAGCTTTGGAGAACATTTATTTTATAAGCAAGACAACAGCCTGAAGCATCCAGCTAAAGCTGCACGGAAAAGATTCAAAGAAAAGCAGGATGTTCTGGTGTGGCCCAGTCAAAGCCCGGTCACAGCTGATATTTATGCAGCCTGACAGAGCTTGAACAGTTTTGCAAAGAAGAATGGATTAAATTAAATGTGCAGCATGGAGTCTATAAACGCAGACTCCATGCTGTGGCTGTAGCCAAAGGTGCATCTATTCAATTCTTACTTTATTTTATGTTAAATATTTGTCATTATTTTTGTAGAAGTCAGTTTTCACTTTGACATTAAGCAGAATTTCTTTCTGTCTTTGGCTGATTTTTAAAAAGCACTAAAAGGGTAAAATATCCAAGGCGATAAATACTTTTAATAGCCACAATGCAGACGCACCAATCAGATGCAGAGAGGCATATGAAATCTGTGTCGCAAGTTTTAAATGAGGTTGTACGTTTGAATGTAGCACAAAAAATTGTTTACTAAATGGTCCCAATTTATGCTTTAATGCCCATGTCCCTACTTTTATCTGGTTTTTATTAAACACACAGAAATGCACGATATTAAGAACTGTCCATTCGTATATCGACTGAAAAAAGTGGAAGCTCTTAGAGAAAAAAATCAGATCTTAAAGCATTTGACTTACTGATCACTAATCGGAGTCAGGCAAAAATGGCAACATGCGTCATGAAACAACATGCGAATAACAGCACAAATTCTGTTATTTTAAAGGCTTTTTGGTTGAATTTATGCCACACGCTGATCAATGAATGGCATCCAGCTCTATACATTTATTTTAGACCTAACCTTGTTGCATACAATTTAGGGCTGTGAAATGCAGCGTGAAAAGCTCAGAATGCATAAAAAGCCGCAGCCTGAGGGACAATTGTTATCTCTCCCTTCACCTGGATTCAATGTCTTCACCGACGCCTCTCTGCTGTCAGGTGTGTGTCAGGCAGAGAGCGGAAGCGACCAATAAAAGTTCTCACATGTTCATCTGGCCCAGTTATTGAGAATTAAAGACTTCAGCGTGGAAACTTTGAATGGTTGGGATGACCATGGAAAGGGATATTTATACAGCTGTGTAATTTATTCATTTAAAGTTGAGATTGCCTGAACAGCAGATCCCGTGTAGAATAAATCCACCTCTTTATATGCTTGGGTTGAGGTGACAGAATTTAGTTCGGACTTACAACATGATCTTAAAATGTTTGAAAGGCTGGTGTAGCAATATCTATGAGGAATCAACTAGATATGAGACCAACTAGTTTTTTATTTTTGTTTTTTTTATGTCTAATCCAGTAAAGTACAGAATTGGAAGAGACTTGACTCTTTCATTAGCCATATTTTACACTTATTTTCACTCATTATAAAACTACAAATTGCAAAACTACAAAAACAAATTGACTGGAATATTTGCTGCCCAGTTCTTCCCTCAACTTTGGATTTTACAGAGAAAGTTTGTACTGAGGATGCATGGTGACACAAAATAAAGGCAGAGCTGTGACAGAGGTGTGGGATGAAAAGTTTGGGCGTGTGCGTGTGTGTGTTTGTTTTGGTGTATGAACCATGTGAAATCTGCAGTCAACCTGTGCGGGGTCGGGAGAACACAGACACTGATATGCATGTGTCAGTGAGGGCCTTTGCAGTCCAGCTGCCCCTGTGGGGGATGCTGCAATGAATTTTTATGCTGCCAATCCATGACAACCTTATTCCCAAGCGCTGCTCACACTGCTCAACAAGTGAGCAAATAATATCAGTGCCATTTGTAATTTTTTTTAGAAAGTGAAGCTTAAGCTTATTCATAATAAGCTTGATGCTGAAATGAGAGATGAATGAAGTCAGAAACTGTAACTTACTGATGACAATAGACGATTTCTGTACTAAAAGGTGCTCAAGGGGCACTCAGCGTCACTTAGAAAATGACCAACAATTACAGGAGTTGTCACTGAGACAATATTCAGTCTCAAGGATTTACACAAATTCCAGTCTGATTCTAAACAATGAAAACACAACCAAATAATACCAGGTATCTGATTTGAGCCCATCACACAATGTGAAGGAAATTCTATCTGCATTTTTCTTTCACAATTTTCTCCTGCAATTTAAAGCTGGAGCTTTAGAAACTAGTTTGATCAATAAACTGTTTCTGTCTTGGCTGTAAAAGATGTCTTTAGTAGTCAAGTTACCATTTCAGCATGAATAGCTTTGACAAAATATACCATGGCGGACACATTTGATTTTTTGTTTTTGTTTTTTTTTTGTTTTGTTTTTATAAATATTGACCAGTTCACAACCGCTAATATTAGCCATCTGTTCAGCATAATGTCATCATAGCTTCTCAGAGATTCAACCATTTGTATTAAGATCCCTGATCTACCTGAACCAAAGTAACTACTGAACTGAAAGTATCAGGCACTTTAGAGGGAAGGCACTCAAAACGTTTCTTTATGAAACCAGCTGTCTCGAGGATAGATAAACTACATTGCCATTTGGATGGTTCCACTTAAGAGTCATTTCTTCTTCATAGCCAAGCTGAATCAAGTGTGTGCATGTATAGTCAAATAAAGCTGAAAAGTAACGGCAAATAAAAAACCAAAAAGAGCAGTGCAAAGATTTACGCTGTGTTCAAGTTATAGTTTGAACTGGGAAATCAGACTTCCAACTGAAACGCCATCCAAAGTCGAATTTCCCACTGGTGGGTGGGAGCAACTCTGACAACCCCTAGTTAAGACTTATAAATCCGACTTCACATTTCAACATGGCCGCTCCTCGAATCAACAGCAGTCAGATGTGGTGGAAACACATGTAAAAGTGTGTCTAAAATTGACGTTATATACAGAGCATGCAACTTTAACCTGAACAAACTAAAAGTGGTGTTTGCTTACAGAAAGTACAGCTTAAAATTATGTTTTATGAGTTACTGCAAAAACAATGCCAATGGACGTCACCATGTTGATATCTCGACTTCTTAACTGGATCACTGACTTCACAATAAAGTAAAGTTTTAGCTGGTGTTCATGTTAACCGCATCACTGCATGCAGGCTGTAAAAAAAATGAAGTTCAAATTTAAGGAGTTCCCATCTTCTTCCTATGTTTTCTACAAACACCTTGTTTAATCGGCTACAAATCTTAGTGAAATTAGTGTGAAAGTAAAACAATTGGTAAAGATAAAAACATTTTATTTGACATTATTTTGTGAGCACAGATATTTGGTGACTGTAAATGTCAATGCACATCAGCAGCATATGACGAATTTAACAATTTCTGCTGTACTTTTAATTAAACAAGCTATATTGGTGGATTCTGATGGAGATGCACCTATATCACCTCAAACATTATCATGGTATTACTATTCAGTAGCAGTGGGATGGACTTGTTAGTGACCAATCTGTATTTTTGTGAATGAGAGATGTAATTATGAAGAAACAAAAGAATATAAAGAGGCAGATTTACCATTATTAACTTTGCTAAAAGAAAATAGAAGCACAATTGCATATCTTATGGATATGACACAGCTCTGCATGAGTTGGTGCTTCTGAGCAAACCATATGCAGCTGAGATCCAAAAATCTGTGTAATATTGGCACTCTTTAGCACAATGCATCCAATGTAAGCTACAGAGAGCAATTAATGTGAAGCACCATTGCGCTACCAATGTACATTTCCAATAAATTGTGGTGATAAACGAAAAAAGCACTCCAGCAACCTGCTGATCAGTCACCACAGTAGAACTCATTACAGGCTCA
This sequence comes from Girardinus metallicus, assembly GCA_903067095.1. Lineage (NCBI taxonomy): Eukaryota > Metazoa > Chordata > Actinopteri > Cyprinodontiformes > Poeciliidae > Girardinus > Girardinus metallicus. The sequence continues at coordinate 23,644 of CAEGAE010070403.1, read as the reverse complement.
AAACACCAAGCAGCACCTGAGTCTAACCGTCCCACCTTCCAGCAACCCCTTCTTCTTTTTTTTCTGTCTCCTTATATTCACTCTTTTTCATTCATTGCCACCGTTCTCTTCCCCTGTTCCCTGTCTCTCCATCAGATGTAAACAAAGCTCAACGCCAGCCACTAATTAAATAGATGAGCGGTATTAACATAACCTGAAAGCCCCAGCCAATTGTACCCCCCTTCATTTCCCTTTAATGTCCCTCCTCCTCATCCCTCCATCCATTTTTTTTCCCCCTTGTTGTGATCCGAACAGTGAGTGCCAATTGTGGGCAGTGTAATTACCATTAGGACAGAGAAGCCTAGAATGTCTTTGATATGATAATGATGCTTCATGTACACCCTGTACACCCTCCACCCCCAACCAGCGCAGACACACCCGTCCCATCGCTCCCTCATCCCCCGCCCCGCCCCACACGTTTCGACTAATCTCCGCCATGAATATCAAGCGGGGCAACTCGTCAACACCTGATAGTGACGGGCCGCAGCTCCGGGGTGACGGAGGGGAGCGAGGGGGCAAAATGGGATGAAGTGAATAAAGACAGACAGAGAGGATGGGTGATGGATGATGGATGATGTGATGCAGGGTAAGGTAGGGGGCAGGAGTGTGATAAGAACATAAGTGCAAAAATTACATAGGCAGAAAGGAGGGAGGAGGGTGACACAGGCAGATAAAAAAAGAGGGGTGTAAAATTGTGACTAAAGAGACAAAGAGGTGGAAGGACAGAGCCATTCGCCTGAGTTATTACCACACAATCACTGCATGACAGTCGCTACTTTAATTATTGATTACACATGTCAGCCAGTGTTGAATCTTCTTTAGATTCTTCATTTAGGTGGGGCTTGATGAGGAGAACCCCGACAAGGAAGCAAACATGTCTTCACTTCTAGTTAAGTCAAATCAAGTTTGTTTGTATAGAACATTTCAGAAACAAGACAGTTCAAAGTGCATAAAAACATCATATAGTCACCAATTATGAAACGAGCAATAGACATTACATTTTTGTCAAACGCCATCATCAAGCAAACACATAAATATGTTGATCAGTGTTCCACTTTCTACTAATAAAAGGCAACTCTAAACAGGTGGGGTTTAAGACTTGTTTGAAAGAAACTGTTTCAGCCATTTTGCAGATTTCTGGAAGTTTGTTCCCGACTTGTGGTGCATAGAAGCTGATTGCTGCTTCCTTCGTTGTGCATTTACTAATCCAGAGTTGGCCTCACCATTGAGATGTCATAACCCACTCCTAACACTGCAACCTCGGCCTCTTTTGCTGTTCTACTCATATCCGTCCCTCTCTTTTCAGAATGCTGCTCCCTATTATGCCTTTCTCTTCTCTTTCTTCCCCTGTGTCCATGGTCTGGCTTGCAGCCCACAGATGGAACAGGAACAAACCGACTTCCCAGCTCCCTGCTGCCTCCCTCTCATCCCAACTACACACACACCATCCCTCCAAAGCATCCCTCGGTCCAAATCCCGCAGCCTTTCCCCTAAACACCACGCGGCCCTGGCCAGCCTCGCAAAATAGCCATGGACCTGGATCCTATGAAGTACAGAACATGACAAGTCTCGCGGGGGAAACAATGCACAGTGTCAGATGCACACAGTGTCCTTCAGTGCCTTGCTTTTGTGGTGGTAAAAACCTAACGCCATTGGCTCGGCGACATGAAACTTGAGCCAGTAAAATGAAATTTTGGATCAGACGCAAAAATGTGACCCAATTATACTTCAAATAAGAAACCATACAAGAAGCATGTACCACTTGTACACTTGTGTCATAAACGCAATCGGCAAAGGAATAGTAAGTATACGTGTGGATACTACTTTTTTTTTAATTCTGTAATTTTCCAAACCAAGATTTTCAAATTTTGTATTAAATTATTGGTTCATTTTAAGGTTTGAATACAAAACATGCCTTATTTACAGGGGTTCATTTGACAGCTTGTAAATATGGAGTTTGTAAAACCCTAGATGTGTCAGGAAGGTTTAAAATAAAGCCATATTTACAGTGTAAACAAAATTACATGGATTAAAAAAACATGGTCTAAAAATACTGAAATAAATGTCCATACTTCTCTATAAATGGAAAATACTGCATGCTAACGTTACTTTATACAGCTCTTAAACAACTTCTGAATTAATTCTTATTTTCATCAAAAATAGCAGAACTCGTTTAAAAGATGTAGCTTTTAAGCAAAGTCCATATATTTCCTGTAAGATTCACATTGGGGTCATTTTAGAAGTATAATTTCACCCTGATTTACTCTTTCTACAGCTGGTTCTGATGCGTTTCAGTTTTCTAGCTGATGATTTGGGATGAAGTTAAACCATTTTAATCTATCCTTCTGTTTAAATTATTTAATTCACTTTGTGCATTATACCAGAACCACCGGCAACAAAACCAGAAGCTGTCTGATTGGACTATGTGGACAACTGCAACTTAGTTGTGCATGAATGCAACAATTCTGTAGCAGCGGTTTCTTCTCTAAACACCTAGCCAGACATATGCAAGGCCATTGCTACCAGAAGCAGAGAGATTATGTGAAACTGGGGCATTCTGCATGTATATATTTGACCCTTTGTGAGTTTGAGAAAATTCATCAATTAATTCAAACCTGTAAATTTCATGTTTTTCATTTAGTTTTTTTCCCCTCTAAAATTACTGTAGTTGCTATGTTTTCGTTACACCAACAAGTCTTTGACCTTTATGCTAACAATATAAAGATTTCACTGGAACTGTAGATAAAGGTGTAGTTTTTTTGCCCTTCTAAGGAAATTGTGAAAAATTCATTAAATGAAGAGGCTAGCTCAAAATCATTATTTATTTGTTTGGCCTAAAATACAACTGAAAAAGGTGCGAGAATGCATATGGAAACAACCTCGCATTGTGCCAAAAACAATGCAGAGTTGAACATGTTAAACTCACAAGTTTGCTTTTAAAAGTCTTTTTTTTTTGGCGGGGAAATAAGGAGATTGTTGATGTTTATCATTTCGCAAAGGCTGTGGTGAGGTAGAGGAGATGGTTGAGGTGAAGGAGTCTGAAGGCAGACAGGCCTCGCTGCTCTCTGTTTCCCTCATCCCGCCGGCTCCCCAGTGGGCCGCGGAGAGCAGAGGGAGCCCCGGTCGATCAGAGGGGAGCCCAGATGGACTGAGATGCACACACACAAACACTCACATACACACACTCATCCGCACACGCACTCAGTCGCTCACATGTCATATGTTATCCCATCTGCACCATCACCAAGCTGCCTGTAACCCCAGGGCCTTGCGGGGGACATATACACACACACGCACACACGCACTCGCACGGTCGCACACAAAGGTTACAGATATGTACGTACACACACAGCAGAGGTGTTCCCAGTGTGTAACTGGAGGTGAAGATAGCCGCAGCCTCTCTTGTTCGCTTGAACTGGCGCCCACACGTTACAGCAATGCTGCTCACACTATTCTCAATAAGAGTCTCCTCGATACAAGACGATCACAAAATATACGCTATCTGATGCAGAATCCAAGAGCATGAAGCATTTTGTATTCAGTGCCACCAGTAAATATTGAAACAATAAAAAAAAGTGAAAAAAAAACACTAACTATTTAGCTTGTAAAACTGAGGAAAGGTTGGGGAAAAAAACGGTGAAAATCAGATGAAGGATGTGCAAACTACACACTGACCTCTGACTTGCTTATTTGAAATCGAATAGGACCAAAAGGTCCAGAATAGAAAATGTACATGTCTGAAACAACAAATGGCCTCACACCCAGATGTCTTTGTCTAACAGAATGAGACCTGTAATCCTTCCTCCACTTATCTTGGACACGTCAGCTAAATAGGAAGTGAAAAGTCAAATATGAAATGTCACATTCAGTTTACCTCCGTGCCTACTCCCTCCATCCCCTCTCTTTACCTCCTCCCTCTCTCTCACTTCATCTTTCTCCCATTTTCTTCTGCATGTCTCTATTTGATTGCCTCCTCAACATGGCATGCGCACAATACACACACACACACGCACGCACTCAGATCCCATCGGAGTGATGGTTGTGAATCAGCATGTTGAGTTAATGAATTTCATACAGAGCACGGGGCATTTAATCGGAGCGCAGGGTAAGAGTGTCTTCAGAAACTGTCAAGGGAGAGAGATGCAATGAAATAGAAGAATGAGGGAAAGAAGAGGAGGTCAGAAGACAACATGAGATAAAGAACATAAATCTTTTTATCTCCAGCTAACAAGGTGGCAGCACAGATATAAATCTTATCCTAAGGAGTGAGTACAGTCTGGGACTAGAGTACTTCACAAAAGTAATCAGGCCTCTTGAACTCTTCTACATTTTGTCACATTAGCACTACAAATGATAGTTAAGACTGTAATTTTTAAACAAAAAACACGCGTAATGCTTTACTGTGAAAGTGATAAAAAATGATGCAAGGTTTTCTAAACTCTTATTATTAAAATCTGAAAAACTGTTGCTTGAAACATTGTTTACACAAGCCTACAAATAAAAATGTCCCCTATTCTTCTTCACAAAACTTCTGAGATAGCAGTAAACATCAATTTTCACTTTTTGCAACAGATTCTCAGTTGAATTTAGGTCTGGACTTTGATTGAGCCATTCTAGTTTGTGTATGCTACATAAACCACTTAGTGACGTGCGGTCAGGGGAAACACGTGAGGCAGAGCCTCACCTGTCATAATGGAAAAATATAATGATAAAATAATTTGTATTCCTATTTTCACCCTGTAGTATTCATTTTTTATTTAGCTTAACCAATTTTGATTATTGTTTCTTCAAAATCGCTGAATTTTCGCATTTTCCCATTCAAATGCTCGGAAGCGAAGCCGGTGAGGCAGCAGTGAGCTGAGCCTCACCTGGGATTGCGCAACCTCTCGCTAATTGCCATTCTATGGGAGCATGCTCCTCCTGTCTGTATGTCGTCAATAAAGTGGTTAAAAAACATTTAATGTATGGACTGATTTTCCATAACTTAGCTAATGCATATAATATACAGTGCTTTTTGTCACCGACTGTGTGTGTAACGTGTTTTGTGTGCTGAGGACCGATCACAAACGGCAGAGAACAGATTCGAGGTGAGGCAGGCAGTTCTCCTGCCTCATAGCAGGGGGCGCTCATGATCCCAGACATTTTGACTCCACAACTGCAGAGTAAGAGACAGTAACAGCAAGCTAGCCATACAATAAAGTCAAGTGCAGCGATATATTTATAGTTTTCTCTTCGTACCACAGCAATCACTTATTAATTATCGTAAAATAAACATTAAGCCTAAAACCACACCACTGCCACAGACTGAATGTTCTGCTCTCTGTGTGTGTAGTCTGGCCAATGCAGAGAGCGAGAAAGAAGTGGTTTTGAGTTGTACTTGAACGGTTTATAATACCTAAATTTCCAAGTTTCATTGAGTTAAGGGAATTATTCTACGGCGGCAGCGCGGATATGCATGACATGTTAAAGAATTGTCTTTTTGCCCTCCAACGTTGCCCGCATGCCCAAAATTTCTTTATGTAAACAATAACATGCAGGTGGTCTGCATTTGTCTATCTGATAATGATCAAGTCATGACTCACCAGCTATGAACCTCACCACACGTCACTGAAACCCCTGTAGCTCAGGTTGTAGCTTAAGTATACTACAGCCTCTCTGAGCTTTACTTTTATGGTTGTCCTGTGTGCATTTCTATACATCCTCCTAGCATTTTTCTATAAAAGGGCCAAGTTCTGGAGTGCACGACTAGTTGTTGGCTTGTTCCCAGATTCTGAGCTATAAATCTCTGCAATGGCTGTTTCTTTGATTAACACTCATAACCGGACCTGTCAGTTGAGGTAGATGACCAGTAAGGGGTAAAGCAAAGGTGCTTTACTCTGTTTTTGGAAGATGGATTGTGCAAAGATGCATCAAGCTTGGAATATTGCCTTAGAATCCAACGCTGCTCTAAACTTCTCCAGAACCTTCTCCCTGACCTGATTGCTCGGTTCCTCAGTCTTCATAATGGTGCTCGTGTAATAATGCTCTCCAACAAACCTCGAGGCCTTCACAGTGCAGCGGGATTTGGGGGTATTACAGCAAAACTAATTTTTCCTACTTCCATTTTTAAAATACTTAAAACTACATATTAATTCCACCGTACAATTACTTATTTCACCTCACAATACTGCGCTACTTTCTCATTAAAATAGATCAGTTTTTGGCTGTGATGTAACAAAATGTGAAAAACCAAGAGCTTGCCACGTATTTGTGAACCGTTTTGTAACTTTAGTACTTTATAATCTCAGGATAGCAAGGAGTCTGATTATGCAACAGGCATAAGAAATGGATTGGAACATGACCAGGTCAGCACAAACACAGACATGTACACCTTTATAAGGACCACTAAAAAAACTCCAAAGTTGCAGCTCTTTTGCATGTGTGAACAATTGTCTCAAAGTTGGATAATTATGTAATGCATCTTTTTGCAGGTGTAAAAACCGCCGCGGTGCACCGAAAAGTCCCTCTGGAGACTCCAACCAACGGAAAATTGCAGTAAAGAGTTTAATTGTAGAATAGAGAACACCAGGAGGTATAAATTCTTTCCCTGGCACTCTGGAGAGTATTTTCTTTGTTCTTGTCAGTGGGAGAGATAACAATTCCTCCCACCGTTAACTACCTGCCTGCCGACCGGGTTTTGTTGTGTTTTTCTTGCGCTTTGTTGTTGCTAATAGACCTAATTGGGCAAAGCCCAGGAAGAGAGAAAAAGAAGTAGGGAGGGAGTTGAGGAGGAGGTAAGCTACTTGCTTTGCATCCCTCTCCCTCTCCTTCCTCTCTATTCTCCATCCCTCTTGCTCCTTAAACTATGAAACCATCATTTTTTTTTTATATCATACAGTGGGTTAATTTTTTGGCAAACGAGGAAGAAAATTGTATGCGTGTCTTAGTTCCCAATGGAGCACAGAACAAAGCCAGGTAATGTTTATGGATGATGACCTCTGAAGACCAGGCATTCACTGAGGAGTACTTTGATAATAAAAAGACCCTTGATTATCTCCGAGTTAGGCTACAGAATGTGTCCTCTTCATGTTTAATTGAGTTATCGGTTTTGTTATGGTATAATGCACAATGGCGTCGTTTTGATCCCGTCCCTCGGCCATATCATGTAGTACGCGACACCATTGATGTGAAAATAATTGTTCAGTAGACGTCCCCTTGTGTGCATGTCATTAATCTTTCCGTTTGCGTGTCAAATGGTCTGGCTCATCAGCATGTGATTGGACTTGTACAGTCTACTGTCCATGAAATAAGTCTCATAAACTAACAAATGTGTGCAAAACCAGTGTTAAAAGTTGATGTTCTGGCTCTTGCACGTTTAAAGCGCAGATTACACAGATCTGCAGAGAAACAATGGTGATCCCTAGCGTGGAAGAGTAGTGAATCATATTGAACTCCTCTGAGATAAAGGCAGAGAAACCGCCCTCCCAGCACTCTCAGGGTATAGTCTGAGAACAGTATGTTAGTGGGCAGATTGTTTCAATGTGTGTGTGTGTGTGTGTTTTTGTAATTGTGTGCAAGTGTGTTTGGAGCAATGGGACCTGAAGGTACACCGCGAGGACAATCTGTCGCCCCTCCGCCTGGGCCCTGGGTGACAGATGATGTGCTCCCACTGCTGAGCTTTGTCCATGCTTACATGTGTTCATGTGTGTATTGGTTTGGGGGTGGGAGGTAGACAGAGAGGTCACCGTGTGAACGCGAAAAGCTACAGTAACAATAGCTTCATTTTAACCAGGTTACGTGAAATCAAAGCAAACATTTTATATCTGGTCTTTGCTTGGCTGGGCTCCACGCTGATGAAAAACACGTTTCTACCATGTGGGTTGATCTCTGACATCCAAGAGGTGTCGGAGAATCTTCACAAGGTGCTAAAAGTGCTATAAAAATGAGTGAACTCTGCGGCGAAGCCTGGCAGTCTTTACTGGCCTTCTGTACTAAAAGGTCCCCTGTAGAGTTTTTTATACAGTAGAAGCACAACCAAACTGCGCTTTACAAGCAATAAAGTTCCTTTGTACGATGCATGAGAGTGATGATTCATAACCATGCATGTGAAAAAGGTTGCAAACATACATCTACCACTGGAATAAAAACGGTTTCTCTGGGTTGGTTTTGTTCTGTTTGGCTTTTTTTTTTTTTTTTTTTTAAAGACTTTGCACAAATACAGAAAATGTAATAAATCGCATTTAAATATTTCTTGAGATACATGTTTAATAAAATTATTCTTTCAATTTCTGTATGGAGTGTTTTAAATTTCTCAACAAATTCTTCTAATCTACCTCAGACCGATTTTTTATTATTATTGTGTTTTAGTCGTGTAATTTTCCACTTTAAGGTACAAAACCAGGCTGCTAATGTAAATTACATCTGCTGCTACCGAGAGCATCATCACTGATCAAACTGCTGAATTTTTACTTCAGAAATGTAATAAAACTGACCCTGTTATTCGAATGCTGAATGTGTGCGAGCGGCTATGTCACTCCAAATTTCATGGAAACGTGAAGCTAACAAACAAAACAAAATTCTGATTGTGTTCTCTCTTTTGGACCATAAGACAGGAACCAAAACAGAACTCCAGTCAGGGCAGCAACCTAATTTTTTAGATATGGAAGAGGATAAAAGTTCGTTCAAAATTAGAGCAAGTTTCTAAAACTCTCAGATTTTAAATTATTAAAGCTTCCACCAAGCATCCCAAAGGAGCATTAACTGCACAGCAGCGCCTCTGCTTCAGTTTATTCTTAAAATCTGTTAATGACTCATCCTGGGGGAATGTAATTGTTTTCATTTGTATTTTAGACTACAAATATAAACATAAACACTCAATACTGTAAGTGTTGACTCTGTGGTTCCTGGTTTGAAAATGACTAGAGTAATGATCCAACTATTTCTCACGCCGAGGACAAAAATTACCTAATTCTTTCTTTATTGACTGATGAGTGATTGGGGGAAATTTACATAATTTTTTCCTCTTCATTTAATTCAAAGATGACAATTACCATTTTTCCAGGTTTGCAAATTCATCAAACAATATATTCTTGGATGAACTCTGACCCTTTGTAAAAAGCACATAAATTTTTCTTGAGTGACAACAAGACTTATACAAATGAGGTTTATGTTTTTGAGAGATTAAAATTGGAAACTGGAAATCAGTACCGAGATCAGACCTGATCCCTACAAATAAGCATCATGACTGTATGGCTTTAAAAAGAAACTGCATCTAACTAGAGTTTATGTTCTTGTATAAGCATGGCATCAGTTTAAGAAAATAACCAACAGCATGTTTATTCTGTGCCAAATTGTTGGTACTGTTGGGCAACGCAACCGGAAACCACTGGGTCATTGTTTGCACAAAAAAAGAACTCGTCGTTTTTTTTTTTTAAGAACTGCAGACTTTAATTCCACTTCCTCTGCATATAACTAGCTACATGCCATCTTATATTCTGGAAATTCCTTGGGAAAAAGTCTAAGTCTTGTCAAGCTCTTATATTTGCCTTTTCACTTATATTCCCCCTTTTAACAAAAAGCATAGAATAGACATGCTCTGGAGGGGGAAGCAGTCACATTATTTGAAACATTGTTTTCAGTTTGGAGATCCTACAAGAAGATGCCAAGATAGAGAAGAACATCTCAACTTACTGAGCTTTCCCAACCGTCTGACCAGCAATACTCGTTCACCATCTCTCAGAATAAGTCGTTGCTTCTAGGGAACTTATTAATATTACTCACCACTGTATTACAGTGAGAACCTGGGATGAACTAACTCTTTGTTACTAAGCACTTTTGTATTGACATGTGTTGTGTACATAAGGCAGAGTGGGGATGGCATGTGTTTCCTCAGCTCTATGTATTTCAGACAGTTGTTTGTCTCCAAGACTCAAACAAAGGAGCATACTTCCTCCATCAGAGCTTATCTGTTTACACCATCAGCTCCTTAGCACCCGCATAGTTGTAAACACCTACCCACCTATTGTGTGTTTCTCACACACACACACACGCCAACGCACACGCACGCACACACTAGAAAAGAAAGCGGCAGGGTTAATGCTTCACATCTTTACAAGTCGTTGGTCGACATGATAGTTTGAATCATTTAGTTATTTTCAGTTTGTTGTAGCAACCATTTATTTAGTTTCTTTGATAAATAGGGTTAAATAAAATGCATCGGAAGACTAAAGAGGTGGTTACTAAAAAAAAAAAAAGAAAAGTTGTAATTTCCTGGGGCTATACTTCCTGTCCCTTTAGCGTTTGTAACTTAGTTCAGGTGGTGGTTAAACATGACGCCACGAAAAGGATCAGCATTTCAGGAAGATTAATCATCAGTTTTCACTCATGCCTGTTACATGAACACATGTGACTTAATATACCTGTATGTGTCAAGTCAACATCTTCAGCTGATGAAAGCATAATTATTTTTATACTTAAAAAAAATATACCATCAACTGTACTATAGTGAAAAGTACAACAAAAAAAATGTAATGCTTGTAAAATTCGTTTTGATTTTGGAAATGTCCTGCAAATATACTTACAGAATATACTTGCCATATGGCAGATTCAGTCTTTCTTTCAAAGCACTTAACTAAGAATACTAATCCTGAAACACAATTCAAGATCCAAGTATATGTAAATAAATCTAAACGTAATCTAAGATATTTTCCATCTTAACTTACTTCAAGGGCGACATAAATTATTGTACACTGTTTTTCTGGGGTTTTGGCTGAGAAGTACTGGAAGTGAATGCTGTGGTTACATGTTTTAAATTAATAATAATATTTCTGTGTTGAGTAGCAATTAACTGTAATGTGTCATGAAATATATTTATATAGGAACCCTAAAAACTTGATTTTAGGATCCCTAAAATATGTCAACCGGGAAAATATTAACATCTGTTAGTTGAATTGTCTTCCTGCTAGACCACAGGAAGAAATTCTGTACATAATCCTTAGAAACATCAGGTTAAGGACTAATAATAAAGTTTAATGGGTGGAATATGGTTGAGACCGAGAATAGAGTAGATGATCAGCTGAAAGATGATACATCTCAGGTTATGACTCAGAGGATTGCAGGGTTTTTTTTCCCAGTTTTTCTTAAAAGGCCTGACTTTTAGATGCTGTTCATCTGCAGCACAGAATATATTTAGGCCTGACGCTTGTTTTGTCCTTCAACTTTTTTTTAAGCTTGCAATGTACAGTATGCTGTCATGGTCAGGTACAAGGACTGGATTGAAAAGAAGTAGAAAGACAACAAAACCCTGAAGAGAAACTTTAAAAGACCATGAGAAAACTATTGACAAAGATCCCTCTTAAAATAGAGGGATCCAAGAAAGCACTGGAGAGTTTCCAGAGCCTTTAAAATAAATACATTTTGTCCTTTTTATGGCATACTGTTAAAATTCTTGATAGTGGTAAAAAAGAAAGCAAGTAACTGGGGTTTGCAGTCCGCTGTCAGTATGCTTGTAACTCAACACGTTCAGGCACAATCAACAAACTAAAGATTATTTATTCCAAACAGAAGTCAGAAGATCAGAAAAAGTGTTTCAATGTGCTTCCTGAAAGCGTCTGTGCCAGTACTTTTGGTACCGTAATCCTGATTTATTTTTACAAAAGACTATCACAGACTTCACTGACACCTGCGGTAAAGGTGTCATCTTGTGAAAAACAGACACGTCTCCTTTAAATAAATAAAGACAAAGTGTTATTTGTCATGCGTTGTTCTCCATATCTAATTTTAAGTCTTGAGAAGAGCCAAAATATTTTAAAATCTGTCTGAAAGATGTCGTACTTACGGAAATACAATGACTGTACGAGACCTTGCATGAACAGGCTCCATATCTACACAGCGACTTTGTATGTTTTGTTGGAACTGCTGAGTGCTCTATTTGTTGTTTAATTGTTAATGTTTGAGTTTAAGTGTGTGCATCTGTGTGCTTTCAATTGCATGTCACTTTGCTGCAGTAACGCTGAAACTTCCCTGCAGACAAAGAAGATGTTTCTATTCTAAAGCCATGACTTGATATAAGAGCAGATGAAAATAAAACCAAATTAATAATTAAAAAACAGTAAACTTGCAGTCACAATGCAACAACATATGCTGCACTGATGTTAAAATGTTTGCTCCCCTACAAAAGTCTTCTGGTTTTGCTTTTTTGTCACTTGTGTCAGCGTTTTAGACCATCAAACTCATTTCAATGATACAGAATGGCTATGGCTATGGAGTCCCATAGCCATACATGGCTGCTCCATCAAACAGGTCATATCTTTTAAATATTTAGGTTTGTACATAGATAGAAATGTACAGTGGGGGGAAAAGTATTTAGTCAGTCACCAATTGTGCCAGTTCTCCCACTTAAAAAGATGAGAGAGGCCTGTAATTGACACCACAGGTAGACCTCAAATATGAGAGACAAAATGAGAAAAAAAATTTCAGAAAATCACATTGTCTGATTTTTAAAGAATTTATTTGAAAATGAGGGTGAAAAATAAGTATTTGGTCACCGATAAACAAGCAAGATTTCTGGCTGTCACAGACCAGTAACTTCTTCCTTAAGAGGCTCCTATGTCCTCCACTCATTACCTGTATCAATGGCACCTGTTTGAACTGGTTAACAGTATAAAAGACACCTGTCTACAACCTCAAACAGTCACACTCCAAGTTCCACTATGGTGAAGACCAAAGAGCTGTGGAAAGACACCAGAAACAGGATTGTAGAGCTGCACCAGGCTGGGAAGACTGAATCCGCAATAGGCAAGCAGCTTGGTGTCAAGAAATCTGTGAAAAAATGATCTTATCTTATCTTATCTTATCTTATCTTACAACACAACCTGCAGGAATACAAAATGCAGTTCTGAAATAGGTTCATTTTGGGGGAAAGATTCTATCCACAACAATCTGGCCCTAAGCTAAAAATTAAATCTCCTAAATAGAACCTATTAGTCAACATAAAGAAGGTTAAAAAGACTTAAACACACACATGCCCTGTCCCTATTGAAATAGATTTAATAAAAACTGATAAACACTGAGTCCATCTGTTTGGAAAGAATAAGAAAGCCATTTCTAAGGGTTTGAGACTAGATTGAACCGCAGTTCAGTCATTATCCTCAAGTGGAGAAAACAGAACAGTGACGAAACTCATAAAGAAATTACAGCATGAGTGCTTGACAGCTCATCCGGGAAGCGCTGCAGGCTTCATTGTCTCAAGTAAGGCAGTCTATAGAGACTGGGCTAAAATATTCTCCATAGGACAGTTCTAAGGTAAAACCACTGTTGGATTGAAAGAGGTGACATCTTTAAAATAACAATGGCAACTGTGAAGAAAGTTCTCAGGGTAGCCAAATATAAAACAATGGATGGAAATAATGGAAGAGATTTATAAAATGGAGAAAACTGAATCTGGCTGCGAATCAGAACGGATGCCGTCAAATGAATCCGGTGGAAATGGACTCTATATTGAAAACCCCAATGTTACAGATTTAAACATGTGAGACAATCACCCCATTGTTTGTGTTTTGTTTATTTTTGTTTATGTTCCACCCATGTTAATTTTTTTGTTGGAAAAAAGACAAAATAAAGAACCTCACCCAATATAACTCAAAAGACTAATCTGCCATATATCCATATCTAAAGTATTCCATCGACAGATGAGAATAATGTTGAACTCTTTGTAAGGTGTGTGTCTTGTTACATCTTGAGTGAAACTAATGGCGTTTCTGACAGTTTGCTGAAATTGATGAAAACATTAGTTCTGTTCTCCAACAGGAAAACTAGCAGTAGAATAATGATCTAAAGCACAAAAACGCAAACACACAAGAAATCTATAAGCAGACCAATACTTTTCACAGCTCTGCATCCAGTTAATAAGTTTCCCTCAATGAAACAACACGCGCTCCACATTTTCATCGTTGACCCAGAAGTTTTTAACCAAAGCAGCACATGACAAGTGACCCAGCGCTTAGGCCGATGGCCCTGTATGTGGAGCGTCCGTGGTACCCTAGTTTCACTCGACTGACATTAAAGACAACTGGATATGATGGAAACTGGATCAAAACCAAAAGCTCCATTCTGAGGCTTCCCGCTTGGCCTTGTTTCCTGGACAGAGCAAAGGAGCACAACCCATATGTCAGACAATATCAAGCCCTGTGAAGCATACCGCTCCAGTGATATCTGACAGAAAACAGGGAAGGAGCACACAAACAAACACACGCACACACACGCACAATCTGATCTAGATTGTCGCTCTGGCAGATGGAAAAACGGCAGTATAGTTGTCTTTCTCAGGAGAAAGTCGTACAGTGAATGGATTTCATCCAAATGAATGGAGGAAATACTTTATTTTAAGAGCTTACATAAGGAAGTGCTACACAGAATGCTGTGCATGTGTTTGTGTCTCATCAGGCCGCAGAGTGAGGTCGCTGCTCCTCTAATGGCTTGACATTGTTAGTGGGATGTCATTGCCCTCACTCTATGTGTGTCGCACACACTACTCAAGCTATCGCCTGCTCTTTGTCCCCTTTCCAGATGGCATGTTGGTCTTTCCTCTTCTGTTCTGTCCTCATGGTCCCACAGTACTGGGTCTCTGGGCTGGCTAAAGCCATATGTCCAAGCTGAACTGACCCAACTCGCACCTCAGCGTCTATCTGATCGCCTGACTACTTTCCTCCTGACCTTTCCTTCTCACTCATTGCTGAAAGAAAACTACACAGTAAGTTAATTTTTCTAATCCATAAGCTTGGGGATCCTAAAGATAAGTGTTTTTTTGTTTTTTTTTTTCAGGAGAAACAAACATATATACCCTATGAGGAATTAAAACTCCATATGTCTCTTCTGCTCATGCTGTTCTCCCCTTTCTTACTTGGCATACATTTTAATCAAACAATCTCATCCTCACTGTGGAGGATACTGTTCTTCCATTACCATCAACATTTTAGGTTCTCTCAACCTTCCAGACTTCAGTTCCAGTTTACGCACAATTTAAACCGTCAACATGGAAAGTGAGCAATTTCCACAATAAACACAGCAGCTGAAGAGGATCTAACGGACATCAACAGCACAGTTCAATCAGAACACAATCTAGCTGCTTACCTCAAGAATGTTTTGACAGGTCCACAAATGTGACCTTACATTGTTTAATTTGGGCCATATTTATGAGCTAGAAATGGCCCAGTCAAAGCCCAGACCAATCAAGAAAATGTAACAAGATGTGAAACTATTCCGCCTGCATCCAATCTTACTGACCTTAAGCTATTTTGCAGAAAGGGAAAACAATGGTAAAAATGTTAGTAGCAAGACATGAACATTGACCAACAGCTCTATTATTAATATTAATAAAGTTAAAATGGCAACTTCTCTTGACCATCTCCTTATACAATATGCTGCTCTTTCATAGTTGTTGCAACATTTCTAGTCACCATTTCTGTGAAGATTCTTGCCATTCTTTCTCAAAAAAAGAAATTCCTGCTATGTTTTTCATAGACTGACCATTTGCATGGTATTTATAAAGGAGGAAGTTTCAGCCTGGCACTTCCTCTTCTTATTAATCCTTTTTTCTTCTTCTTCCGTTATTCTCATACCATTAAAATGTACACTTTCATGTTTTCAGACGTTTTTTGGATGTAAAAAACTGACATGCAAAACAATAGCTTAAACGGTGTTTGCTATACACTTCAAACATCTCCTCATCACTCCCTCCAGAGACCAACAAAAAACATCAACAAGTTGTTATAAAAACTGACCAATGTGCCCCTTCATAAACTCTGTATGGAAGAAATAATAAGTAAGAAAATGCAGTGAATTTTATAAAACTTTATCCAGATCAGCTGAAAGCTCTTTGCCTTATTCTAAAATTGTTTCTTTTTTTCTTTTTTTTTTTTTTACCTAAATACAACATGTGTGTAGATAAGAGGTACAAAAATAGAAACTGACTTACAAGCGTCCCAGTGGAGGTGGCTCTGCTGCAGAGGGACTACCCATCAGAGATACGGCCAACCCGAGATGACAGAGAAAGATTAAGCTGCATTGCCATAAAGAGAAATGGGCTGACAAAACAACTTTTGACACACAAATGCTCTGAAATAAACCACCTTTAAAGAGATACAGCATTTACATACACTACTATTAATGTTTTGATAAATGTTCCCCCTTCCCCATCAAGTCGCAGAGAAACCACACGTTTTGGAGCCATGAGCAAGGTCTCGGCATAAACTCAGCCGAATATTGAGCTGCTATTTTTATCCAAAATAGCAGAAGTTATTTAAACTGGTTGATTTTTTTGGCAAGGAGAAGACTTTTTAAAATAGCCCAATAATTTTCAATAGAGTTCAAGCTGGCCAATTAAAAACAAAAAGCGTAATGATAACCTGTATAATCCGTTCCACAGCCAGTTTTGATGAGTGTTTTGAATCTGCGTCCTGTGGATATGAGGTTTTTTGTTTTGCTCTTTAAACTGTTATTGAGCATTCAAACTTTATTTGATTAAGCCTAAAGTCATAAAATCGAAATAAATCTAAGTGCCCTACTTATGTTTTTTGCTCATAAGAAGTCTAACAAGAATAGACAGTCGGTATGCATATAAACTTCTGACCAGAACTGAAGTCCATAAATAGAAATTTGGTGCAGATGATATTATCAGAGGATAAAATGCTGTTCTAAGAAAAAAGGAAAATTAAGAATGACATCAAAGACCATGGGGAATCCCTAATGAAAGAAAAAGGAAACAGAAAGACAAAATAAAGAAGTTTAAATCATTATAGAGTAAAAAAAAAAACATTTTGCTCTGGAATAATCTGGTTTCTGTTCATGTTTGTTTTAACATCTTTTCTTTTTTAAGAAAACTGCAACAAAGAACAAATGAGCTTCAGCCTTTTATCTTCTATAACTCTGCAGACCAAGACAGACCAGAGCAGTTCTGTAAGTCCTGTCTGAGAAAACTAAAGCAACAGCCTGCGGCTGTTAGTTTAGTTTAGTGTAAGGGCTTGAAGCACAGGGAAACAGCCTGCCTCTGTCAAAAGAAATTACCGTTTTAAGTCTTTGCATGGTTGCTTGACATACTCACAATGACAACGAGAACCCAGAAAATCTTAAGCAGCAACCAAAAATATCTACAGATATGCAATAAGAAAACAAATGTGCATTTTTACAACATGCTAATCATGAAGCTTTGGGGGTTTTCATGTTCTTAAACCAGTTTAGATCATCTCATCCCCCAGTTTTTCTGAGCTGGGCCAAACTGACCTAATGTTGGCTTTGTACTCAGATTTACAGCGCTTATGTTTTTAAAAATAATAATTAAAAAATGTTCAAAACCTAAATAATGTCACTTTATACCAATATACACGGCCCCCTTCACATTTTTGTACCTCAGTCACAGAAAAGAATGCGGGCATTTGCATTTAGTGGGTATCCATTAAAGCCAGATTTGTCATTGATGAGCAGAATATGACAGTCTACCAAACATTGCCGCTAACATTCCCCCGTTATCTGGGGCTCGGTCACATGTAAGGTCAGACAGCGATAAAAAGTGTTTTGTTTGTTTTTACAGTGAAGATATATCTGGTTTCAACTGTTTGTATCAAACACAACAACAACAACAAAAAAAGAACTGACAATATTAAAATATGAACTGGCTGGCATTTCAAAGTGCAGCCTCTGTGAACACAAGCAGCTAATAACACTAAGGACAAAAAGAGCTTATTGCATGTAAAAGAAAATCCAGATCAGTGGATCTACCCTTGGCAGCCCTCAGCTGCCTCTTTGCCACGTCCAGCCACGAAACCAAAACCCTCGTCCCCTTGTTCCAACCCAACACCTCCCCCTAAACGTTCACTACTGGATGTACGCACACACAGGGGGGCGCGCGTGCATACAGTTCCATTTATTTCTCTTTATAAAGGTCACCATTTTCTCTGGCTTGGCACCCTGCGCTATTGATAATTTTATGCATAAACAAATGGCAAATTTGTGCCACATAAATATGTATTAGCAATTAATAATGGTGGTGTGTGAGGGGACGCCAGGTGCATGGCGAGTGGGACCGGCTGGCTGCGAGTGAAGTCGCTGAGCTGGACTGGTGGCTTTATGCTGCTAGCTGGTCTCCCTCTTCTCCACTGTGTCTGCACAATTGCCACTTCACAATGCCCAGAGAGGTAACACACACACACACGCAAGCCCACGCACACAACTACTAGAGCAGATGTGCATTCAACAAAAAGCGCAGAAATATATACCTGTGTTAGTTCCTCGACCATTTAATTAGGAATAGATTTGCACTAATGCACAAGCAGGTAAATACACACACAAAAAGAGACAAATGCAATGAGCAAAAGCCTTCGGGGGAAAAGGCACAGGAGAGCTAATGTTCTCTTACTCTCTCCCACCTGGAAAACAATGCATCCATTATTGTACTTCTCGCAGACCACTGAGAGTGGGCCACAACTCTCTGGGGCAGCAGAGTTAAAAATATTTGCAGAGAAACAAATATCAAGATATTAAAAGTGGGTCAGGCTGAGAAGGTCACAGATTGCGTATCCTTAACGTTACATATGCAATATTATTAAGGAGCCAAGAACATGTGCCAAGAAGGAACCTACAACAGTTAGTAATACATTTCTGTAGATGTTGAGGAGCTGAATAGGAATGAATCAATGGAAATTCATGTAACTAGAACAATTCAAACCCGGAAGAAAATACTTTTTTCCGCTTGCTTGTCACAGGTATGTTTTGGGGTGAGCCACTGTAGGAATATGTATTATTCAAAGTCTGCATCCAAATGTGAACCTGACAAATAGTGCCTTGCAAAAGTATTTAGCAGGATACTTTGGCCAGATCTGTAACTGTAGGTTCACATCAAGGCAGATTGTTGTGCTAGAATGGCTCTGTCAAAGTTCAGAGCTAAATCAAAATGAGACCGGACAGAACATTGATGTTTACAATCATCTTTCACCTAATATGTGTGACATTGATCTTGTTCTACATTTGAGCCTCTAGATGCAAAGCCAGCAGAGATATAGACCTAAAGATTTTCAGTAATTAGAGTGAGAAGAAGGTACTAGCAGGCATTCCTTTTATAAGTATTTCACTTGGCAGTCACACATTATATTGTGCTGGGTCTATAAAACGCTTGTAGAATACATTTTTAGTTTGTGGTTGTAATGCGACAGCAATTTAGGGTATGATTAACATTGCCAAGTACCGTGTACAACATTAGTAAGGAACCTACAGGAAAGCAAAATCAGATGATCATTTGATAAAAAAGCGGCTATATTTACGTGTTTGTCTTATTATGCGTGTGTGTGTTTTGACGTCCGTCTGGTGTGGCGAGTGCAGGCTGGCTCCCCTGTAGAGCACAATCACTCTGCTTGGCTAAACACAATCACACAACCTCAACCCGACTCACATGGCCCTCTGCGGAAAAAAAAAAACAAAAAAAACAGAGGACCAAGTCTGCATGGATATACATATATGTCTGTCTGGGTGTACGTGTGTGTGTAGGTGTGCGAGTGTGTGTGTGTCCGTGTCCTAGGAGGACTTACAGGACAAAAGGCAGCCCCATCTGTTCCATTGTCACAGGGTCTTTAATACGGATCAGATGAACATGACATTTGGGATAAGCGGCCGAGCTCACGTTATAAACCCGGACATCACAACCGTACCTACCTCTCTGAGTGTGTGCATGTGTGTCATTAAATCTAAAATCAGGGCATATTTACCTATATGTGAGTGGGGTGAATTTATTTAGTTTTTCTTCTTCCCACTGGTTTTATCACCTCCTACTGTGTTTATAAGTTGGAGTTGTATAACTGACATGCTGGATCAGGAGTGGCTGTGGAAGGATTAGCGGCCCATTGGCCTAATCAGAAGAGGTAATCAGACTATGCTCTATCATAACAACAATCAGTCAGGAGAGACACACATCTGCCCATTGAGATCAGCTCTAAACCCATAATAGTGATGAAACATCTGGTCATTTGGGGCTCACCGCTATCAAGCACAGAGCCTGGGACAGTTGCAGATGGCAAACTTGTACTTGTTATCCGTTTCAGGCATCAGAAGCACAGACACGGGGAGACGCACAACACCCAGAGCCACACTGTTCCTGTTGGTGACTGAACATCAACAACTGATGACTGCACACATTTTTTGATCATTAATTATAAATGTACAAGCAGTGAATGTTAAAAATTCCATAAAAAATAAAAAAAAAATAGCAATAAAAATAAGCAGGCGTGCAATGAAATTACATATCACCGCTCGCCTCTGCAATGCTCTCTTTCTGGTTAATGGATGGCGCCGAGGTGGACGGTCCTGGCCGCTTTGGCTCTGGTGCACAGCAGGTGTTCATGGCTGCCTGGACACATTTTCTATTACCCAACAGCAGCTTTATGTTATCACAAATTGCCACAGAGAAAGCCAAACGTGCTTTATAGTGGCTTTACCGTTACATCAATTAGAAATTGGCAACCTAAATCTCTTGCATGAGAACTTCTAAAACAGAAACCTACCTTGGTTTTTAGGCTACAATAGTTTGGGAAAACAGAGGCCAAACACTTAAACATAAACAACACATCTACAGATGTGTGAGAAAAAGGAACATGTGCCAAGAAGGGCAAACGTTTCTGAAAAACTCTTCAAGGTTTAGGTTTTTGCTGTGAGGGCTCACTTTGCTTTTAGTTTGTAATGTGCTGTGATCACATTTCAAACTATCCATGTTTATTCATATTTATGGAGAATTTATTTGACTTAGAAAACAAGTTACCGGTACATAAGTCAAGCTGTAAAATGTTCCACCTGAAATTTCTCCATCAATCCAATCTGTCTAGATGGCATTGCTTTGTATCAAATGCACCTCATATGTAAGGAAACTGCTGCTAGGAATATTGAACCTGGAAAAGCAACTTTTGGATTGTTAGAAGCTTCAATGTAGGATGTTTGGTTGTAGTAAATAAAGCTTTAGGACACCAACTGGAGCTGAAGGAGTGCCGTCTGCGACTTAAGAATTAGCAATGACACTTTTGATTTAAGTTTAAATATCTTTCCATAATATATTGGAGGAAATCTTTTCTTTAAATATTAATGAAGTAACAAAGACAGTTGATTATTTCGGGGGTTTGCTCTGGCTTTGTTTCCTTTGCCCTGCCCCCGTCAATTAAAAAGTGTAACCAACCACCGCCACCGCATTCCACGCTGTCTAAAGCTGACGACCAAATTACCTGACCAACTCCACAAAACCCCACAATCACACACATAAACACACGCACACGTGCGTCTAAGATAAGTGAAAACTGACCCCCGATGGATACCCCTGAGGATTTAGTGAATGAATGCGTGCACGTTCTTGTGGAGCCCTCTGAATCTGCGTTTCCTCTCCGGCTGTGCATGTGTGCTTGGTGAGACACAGAGTCAAATGTTCTGGAGAAAGAAAAGGGCCATTGTTCACCAAGGTGGTCCGAGAAGGACCTCCAACCCCTGCTCACATACACACACACACGCATACATGTATATACAGTATACACACACATTTATACACAGCTTGTAGGCAATTGGACAAACATTATAAGCATTCCCCTCAGTCTAATCATTACTATTTGCTGGAAGGTTGCAGCGTTTCATCGTTAAACAGTTGGATGTGGGATGTAAATGCTGGTCTGTGTAAATCCGACATCCACCACCAACACACACACGCACGCACACACACGTGTGCACCCCAACACACAGACATTAGTCAGTGTAATTCAGACATTGCTACTTCCTTCCTGTGGGGTGATGATGTTTAGTCTCCCTGCACCACAATCTGATTGGTGTGTTTGATCTCATCTACTTCCTGTTTAGGAGCAACCCGAGCTCTGGCTGCTCAGATCTGGGATCAGCATTCGTCACATCGATTCATGCGTTTTGCATGTAGGAGGGTTGATAACTAGCCTGAGATCAGATTGGTCAGCTGAATGGCTGATTCATTCCAACTGTCTGCTTAATCTGGATGAATGAACTGCCAACTCTTGCATAAGTTCAGAGCTTTGGAGTGTTATTTCAAGTGTTACATCTTTTACAAGTGGGAAAATGTCAAAAAAAAAAAAAAAAAAACAGAACTATATGAACACAATCTCACGTACAACCGAAAAAAAAGTTTGTTTTTGTTCCTGTTCGCCTTTAATAAGCATTCACATGTGCCGAAAACTATTGAGCATGAAAAAGAAAACCTGGTTCATCACATTTATAAAAGAACCTGAAAACAAAGATCCTTGGCAAAGTTCAACTCAAGCTGTGAAGTATGCATAAAATGATGATACTGTTACCTATTTTTGACATTCACTCACTCTGCAGAGTATTTGAGGCAAAGGTTGCAATCTTTTGCAGTTTGTCTTCAAGAAATCAATTTTAGTTGAATGATAAAATCAGAGCTCATACATAGAACTTTCATATTAATGGAAATATTAATTAAAAATGTCAATATTTTGAGGCCAATTCATCACCTTTCCTCTAACCAGTGTTGCTTACTGTACAGCTTTTCTGGGCCTGAATAAAAATAATGTTTTGATAAAAAGACAAATTGCAGAGGGGAAGTTAAAAAATGGATCAGTAACATCTTTAAAAAAGCATTAATTCCAATATTGATTTGTCAGTATTGTCAATATCAATATTTTTTTAATTTAAACTCAAAACATCCCAGATAAAAATTAAATTAAATTCTGGGGGAAAAAAAAGAAAATTTAAATTACAAGTGCAAATGTTTTCGCGTTGCTGAACAGCTCGTAAACAGACCAAACTCAGCGTTTCCTTACATTCAAGTCATTTCCTTATGAAAAATGACTTCAGACTGGATCTTAGTGAAGGGAAGTTCTTTTGCAATGATGTAGGAAATGTTAAACTTGATTATCATCTCTTGACTCATTTGATCTGTCACTGAAAGATGGTGAGGAGAGGTGACACCTGGGCAGAGAATTTATTACTGCAAGTAACATCATTTATAGATGCAATCTGTTTCAGCGTTTCAATTCAAAATATTTTTGAACCAGTGGAGCATTTATGAGTGATACAAGCATAAAGCAGGTGTCACAGTGGAGATTTAAACTCTCACATCACTAATTACTTTTTGTTCACATTGATATATGCACTTGAATCAGTCTTACTCAACGCTCAGATTGGTGGCACAAATTTAATGCCATAATGATTACAGTGGGGAAAAAAGTATTTAGTCAGTCACCAAATGTGCAAGTTCTCCCACTTAAAAAGATGAGAGGCCTGTAATTTACATCATAGGTAGACCTCAACTATGAGAGACAAAATGAGAAAAAAAAATTCAGAAAATCACATTGTCTGATTTTTAAAGAATTTATTTGAAAATAAGGGTGGAAAATAAGTATTTGGTCAATAACAAAAGTTCATCTCAATACTTTGTAATATATCCTTTGTTGTCAATGGCAGGTCAAACGGTTTCTGTAAGTCTTCACAAGTTTGGCACACACCGTTGCTGGAATGTTGGCCCATTCCTCCCAGCAGATCTCCTCTACAGCAGTGATGTTCTGGGGCTGGCGGCGGCAACACAGACTTTCAACTCCCTCCAAAGGTTTTCCATGGGGTTGAGATC
>CAEGAE010070400.1:0-39707 GCA_903067095.1 Girardinus metallicus | reverse complement strand
TATATATATATTTTATTTTTTTTTTTTCAAAAATGTTCAATCACTTTAGAGAAAAAAACACAAAGATTGAAATAATTTCAATCCTATTTTTACCTGAACAATTACATAACTATCCCAAGAAAAAGGATGAATAAAACAGACGATAACGTGCACATTTCATTTTATAAATACACACCACGCAGTTCATTCTAGGATAGATTTTAAAGCTATGTCTTTTACTCTACGGACGTTTCACAGACATTTTTGGTTCTAATAATAACTTTCTTTTAGCTCTAACAAGGTCTAGACTGCTGTGTGGAGTAGCTGCAGCTCCTGAACTCTGGACCAAGCTGTTCAGACAGTTTTAGATCACATCTTACAGCAGACGAGAACTCACTGGCTTTTAATACAGCATGAGATTTTGTATTTTTATGTTGTTTAATAATTCACTTGTTTTATTTTGTATAGTTAGGGTTCACCAATGCAGCAGTTGCTTTCATGTGTTTTAGTAAATTTAAACTCGAAAAATAGGAAAAAAGAAAATATGAGATATAGATCAAAATAGATGGAACAACTCTTGTTTGTTGTATGTTTGTTGTTTGTGGTTGCACAGTTGGTCAAAAACGTTGCTAAATGCCCCTCACACCAACTCACACCACTCTCATGCACTGGTGACATTTTCCATTGAAGGAAAGTCTTGTCTATAAAGAAGCATAAGTGAATATGATGCAACAAGGTTTTACAAAGCACAAATATAAGTGCTTTGTAATAGCAATCCTGTTATCTTGCTGAAAAAAACAGTTAGCTTACAGAAATTTCAATACACCTGCACTATACCAGCTTTTATTCTGATACTTTGGAAACTGTAGCATACCTTGTCATGATTATTACAATTACAGCGCTAAATTAAGCTTTAAATAACATCATACTGTGATCTAAACCTAAATGTAGCCGTTTATAGCTCAGTGGTCATAAATTAGAGGAAGATGCGTGCAGTTAACATTTTTTTCCATTTCCATTTTTGTCACAATGTGTTGCAAAATGAGGATATACTTGTTATTTTTAAATATGTTTATAATAATAACAACAGTAATAATAATGATATCCATTTTTTTGTCCAATCCTACGGTTTGTTGAATAATGTAAAAGAAATATTTAAAAAATATATTTGTTTTTTTTTTTTTCACATCAATAACAAAAATGCCATGTATGTCATTGACACAGTCCATAATTGCTAATTGACATGATAGTCAGGTTTTAAAATCTTTATTGGCATGACAGGAATTAAACCGTTCTACTGTTTTCTGATGAATTTTCTTGAGCTTCTTGAGTTTGAAAGGCTTCCTTGCCATCACCCTAATCTTTAGGAGGTTCAGGATGGGACTCTGGTTGCCTCCCTCTGAAACATTCATGTTACTTTCAGTCAGAACAAATATCTTGGTAAAATGTATCACTTTAAAGTCTGCCAGGGATCAGTTTCAACTCAACTGCATTAATAAATCAACTTTTTATTTTTATATATTGTGAAGTTATTTTTTTCTTGCATGCATGACTTTTTTGTCTTTTATGTATTCACCTAAAAAGTGGTTATTATATTGTTTCCATTCTGTGTAATTGCATTTAAACTATTTACATTAACTATTTAAAGGGTTTTCAATGAAGGTATTCAGAATAGCAAGGATTCTTTTATGCAAAGCTCCTTTAATTAGCAAGAGTCCCTGTTTGTATTGTTATTTTTCCACTAAGGGACTTTTTGTCATCCATTCTTTGTATCAAAAGCTCTTAGCTCTGCAGGATTCGTGAGCTCTCCTGCACGCAACGCTCTTTTGAGATCTCTATTTATTGAGATGAGATTTAGGTTGTAGTGATACCTCCAGATCTTTTCTGCTAAGGCCCTCTGCTGTATATTTCATGGTACATTTAGTAATCAGTGTTATGGTTATATATATTCAGAACAGTTTTCTACAGAAAATTGTGTTTTTGAAGGGAACAAACCCGACACTGACTACTGACAACTTACCTTCTGTCTTATTTAGGTCTGACGCTGTGTAAAGTAATCTTTAAATTTAAATTTGATAAGTCTCATAACAAAGGGCATGCTATTACAAAATCAGAAGAAAAAAAAATCAAAAAAGGGTTAATTTTCTCATCAGTTACGCTTTAATACATATCTGAATAAATCCAATACACAACGGTGGGATAAGTTCAAGCTTCTGCATAAAGTAGTTTAATAACTGTCATATAATGTAGTGGTACTACAAAACAAATGTCAGGGCAGTAAATAACCCAACCCTTTCAGAATGGTTTTTCAGGCAGGACAGAAATTCAGCATGCTCCGCTGAATTCGTTTTCCTGCAACATCTAAAAAAAGTTGCTTGCACATCCATGCTTGCAAAAGTTTCTGCTAAACCACATCTTCTTCTGCTGACAACTGAGCAGAGCTGTGATGTAAATCATTTTGTCAGGATGCAGAGTGCATGACTGTAATACTTAGTATATCACAGTTTTGTTTCTTTCAGCTCAGTATTTATTCATCTGCACCACGAGATGAAACTCACCTCTAAATGTTTAAATGGATTTTTATCTCTGGCTGCAAATCTAGTTTAAAATTTGAATATGGATAAATTGTTAATACAAAAGCAATTGCTTATTTTATCAATGACCATAATGGTGTGTTTGTTTTGTGTGTGTTTTAAATGAAATGTTTCCTATCAAGACAGTCACGTTGTTTCTAAAATAGGCCAAGGTTGTGGTGGATTTGTGGTAAGGACTGAGCAGGTTGGGCATTTCTTTGTAAACTTTGTGTTCTGCCTCTATATCATACAAAGTTCGGGTGCCAGCTGTCATAACAAGTCGGGTAAACATAACAAATAACTAAATATATATTCAGAGTACATATACAGATGGAAGATTTTGCTCCACAGTAGCTAATTATTGGTTCTTCATGGCTGAGGACACAATCAGCTTGGAATATTTCTGCTGCAAATTCACATGAAAGGAATTAAGTAAGGACATTTAGCATGTCATACCTGATAGATGTGCTTTTGTTTTTTCACAGTGCATGATTGGTTGAAATCAAATGCCCATGTCATCATCTATGTCCTCGGTACTGTTCTGGCACTATCACTATTGTTTAACATTGCATGCTGTTTGTCAAAGATCTGCTCAGGTAATTATCATTTTTTCTTTCATACATCAAAGGAAAGGTGGTAATTTTTTATGGAGAATATATGGTTGCTTATGTTGCCACAGGGAAAGGAAGATGTCAGTGTAGGAAGAGACGAAGGTATGTAACTTATGTTTAACATGAGATTAAGTCAAGCTCTTTCCTTTCCTTTGACTAAACAAGAAGAAACTCATGGATCTTTTTCATCCTTTTCTTTAAAATTCAAGTCGGAGTTCCAGACAAATGGAGGACAATCCAATTTATGGGAATTTAAGCTACATGGATGCAAGTAGGTACTCCGTGTGTATCTGTGCGTATTCACGTGTTGGCGGAAATATTTTAAGTAAATTGTAATGTTGTTGTCAACAGGTGTAGCTGTGTACACAGACCCTGCTCCTCTTCACTCCTCACTAAGCTCTTCATCTTTAAGAATTGCGCAGAGGATCCATCCTGACTCACAGGTAGAGCCTTTACAGGTTCTCCACTGAATAAAGTATTTATCTACCTAATACTGAAATGATCTTTATGTTTTGTCTCCTTCCAGTCCAAAAGTCAGGAATGCTACGCCAACCTGACCCTGAAGGCTCCCAGGCCGCAGTCTGGGCGCATCTCTCCACAGATTCAGGTCTCAGATATCGTGCATTTAGAGGAGCCAGAGGAACCTGGAGAAGCAGAGACGGAAGAACTTGTTACCATAGATGATGCTGTTTCCACCATGTCTGATCTGTACGCCTCTGTGCAAACTCAGCGAGCCAAAATGGTCGACAATGCGGACGGTGAAGAAGGCTACGCAAACCATCTCTGAGACGACCTGTTGAACCTCAGAGGAGGGTGGAGGTTGTTTTAAAAGCTTCACCTGCCACCACAGGAGGGCGCTATTTGTCACCACATTGAACTGACAGCCTTTTTGCAGCAGTGGAGTACATAACTCAAAATGTTATTCAGCCCCAGTTATACTCAGGACACGCAGACAAACAGGTCTTTACAATTCAGTCTAGCATAATTAAATTATAAAGCATTTTAATTCAAGGTATGAATTCTGAAAAATAAAAATAACCATCTAATGAAACCAACAGGATAACCTGAAGCAAACTGAGAACTTCTAAATGGACCTATTATATCTGTACATGCATTAATGTACTAATTTTAGTTTAAGTGCAACTACTCACTCTTTTATGTTCATTACTTGTAAGTTCTATGGGAATGATGCCTGTAAATACAAATTCTTTGAATACTTTTGTTAAATTGTTGGTTAAATAAAATATGTTTCATATTGAATGATTGGTTTAGACCATTTAAAAGTGTGACACAGCAATCAATGGCAATAATGGGAATCTAGCACCAAAGAAACCTTGTTAAGTTTTTCTGCTTTCTTAAAATGTCAGGTGAACTCAAATCAGGTTGGACATGTTACAAATTGATAAATTTTTAAATGTGTATTACTTTATCGGCAGTGCAGAAACTCATTAGACGTTGTTGCAGGCTTATAAAACTTTTAAAGGACCAGATCATTATAAAAACACCCACTTGCCCTCAGATGTCCAGTGGGAAGTAAAAGTGCTGACTCCCAGGAGCAGTGCGATAAATTTCTGCTCCTTCTAATCTTTATGAAGTGAACTATATGCAGTGTGATAGGAAAACAATATCTGACCTTTGACTGGCAAAGAGCCAAAGATGAATCAATTTTACTGAGTTAAATCATGTTTTTTACAAAAAGAAAACAAAGAGAGCACTAGTAACGCCATAATGCTGTAATGTGTGTTTTATGTCTTTTCCTGGCTCTCCAAATGATGGCTCATTAACAGTAAATCTCTGCAGAACCTGATGACAAACTGAGGAGGCAATTCAAAGATTGGATTCAGCTGTGATGGAGCACAGGCACATCAGCAAATGATCTGACAGCCCACATATGAACTGTCAGTGCAAAATATGTGTACACTTCTTAGAACAAAGAGTATTGCTGATTGTATGTTAAATTTATCACAGCTGCACCTTTATCATAGCAGTGTTAGCACAATAATCACTGTGGGAGATAAGGAAGTGTAACACACAGGGGAAGAATATTATTAGTGCATCTTGTTATTAGTTTAAATTCTGTTTTCAGCTGCAAAGATTTTTTTGGGTGCAATTGATGTGTTTTAGAAACTTGTCATTCTTATCTATAGTAAATAAATCTTAAAGATCACCGTACCAATAGAAAATTTATAAAGTCTAGATGATATAGACATGCCGTAGTCTTCTTGTAGGTTAATTCAGAATATTTGAGTCAAATGGATGAATTTAAAGATAATTTCTCAAGGGCTTTCTTGTGTGACATTGTGGGAAAATCAAAAGAAATAAGAGTTTGTTGCTTGTGGAGGAATACACAATTGTTTGACCCAAGTCATACAACTTAAAAGGCAATTCTAACAAACACTATGTAATACACAATTATGACTTTGGGAAAAAGTATTAAAAATGATCTTTCTCCTGTTTAGTTTTTTGCAATTATACATAATTTTAGGTAATCCTAAATGGCCAAAACAAGAAGAGAGTTTTGTCACATTCAGCATGAGGCAATGAGAGAGAAAGCTTATATTTCTTTTTATACAGTGTGTAAATATCTGGCTTCATCTGTTGTTATAAATGTCTAATCATGTTCTTACAGGGTGGGTGTCAAAACTGAAACTCTGGCAAGTGTAACAGCGATCTGTAAAAAAACATAAAAACACTTTTAATAATTTTTAAAATTATTAAAAATAATTAATTAATAAAAAATGATGACCAGTTAGAGTCAAACATCCAAAGAAAACAACCACATACTTTATATTAAAAATACTTCAACCAAATGTGTTTGTTTATATGAAAAATTCAGAGCAGAGAACTTGACTGTAACAATGTGTTGTTCATGTTCCAGTGTTCATTAAACGACTATTAAAATTATGCAAGAAAATATTATACTTAGCATCTCTACATCCTCAGAAGAGGGATTTTCTAAATATAAGAACCTCACTCCAGAGGCCATGTAAAAGTACCGTTTACATGGCCAGAGCTTTGAAATCATTTTCTATGATTAGATAAGTTGACCCTGTCACTTAATAAAAGGTACTTAACCTTTGAATTGATAGGACATAATGCAATACCAAGAAGCACAAAAACCAGTTCAGCTTATTTTCATTTACAGCCTTGGATGGAGGGAAAGGACACATTATACTCAGAGTGATTTCTCATTTTATTAGTTTCTCTCCGGGTTCAGAGCAAGTAATCCAGTCTGATGTCTGTAAAGGAATAAGGCTTCTCTGTAGATCTGTTGATGCATCCTTGATTAAAAAACAAAATAAAACCCCTTTATCCCAATAACAACTCAAATTTCACATGTTTCTTAATAGATTTTAGAGCAAAAAATATCTTAATGCTACCTGCTGATTTGTGAAAGTGCAGTGACTCAATTTAATCTGCTGAACTAGATTACATAGTTGACATTTTACCAGTTCAGTTTATAATTAGTAAGATTATAAACTGAATTTAAATGCAACGTATACTGGGCATAAAACTGAACAGTATGTACTTGATTTGAAGGAAAGTGTCTGGAGAAATTGTTGTGAAATTAGCTCTGTAGAAATAAATTGAAATGAACTGTATGGAAATAAAACAACTTTTCCTTCTACACATTAAGATATTTTAAGGTACTTGGCTAGTAATTGTTTAATTTATCAAAGGTAAAGTTGAAGACTCAGAGATAAACAACAAATTTTCTGAACTCAGCATTGAAAGGAGTATGAGTTAAAAATGCTTTCAAATGTGCAACAAAGTGTGACAAAAAATATGAATAAAGTGGTACACATTTGAGTAATATATATGTACTGAATATATAATCAATCAATCAAATATTTTTATTTTACATTTTCTTCAAAAGTAAATTAAATTCAAATGCTGAATTGCTGCAGAGGAACGACACATTGGGAGCAAAAGGTGGATTTATTAGAATACGTTCGAGCTGTGAAACAAAATTAGCAAGACATAACATCAGGATGAGTGTTAAGATGCAAAACACAAGAGTCACAGATTAAATGAAATTAAGTATACAAGTAAACAAGTAAAGCAAGTAACTAAAAAAAGAAAAAGTTAGTGGGATATTACACAGAGAAAAATGCTGATCATAGTTAAAAATAAAAACACTGAACCAAGACTAACCTGAAAACGTACCATAAAAAACATGCCAATCATTGATAGGTTTCACTTATCTGTTCATTGTACAAACTAAAAGTCAATTAATTACAAAATTCTACTTGTATAGTTACAAATGTAAGTGCAACTACATGGAAAACAAACTATGTAAAAATCCTTTTTGCATCAAAACCTGACTTTAAGAAAGACGCTAAAAACATCAGACTTGGGTATTCAAAGTTTCTGCTTTTTCTGTTGCATCAAAGTTTTCGAAAGTCTTGAGAACCTCTCCACCGGCAAAGTCTGAAGGCACATCGAAGAAAAGCTCATCATCAAAGCAGTTCTCATCAGATGGTGACGCCATGAATGGCAGCTTCATGACCAGTCCGGTGAGCAGCCCACCAACTGCAGCTGCAGTGATAGTAGCAAAGACAGCTGCAACCTGAAAGAGAGCTTGTTCCTGAGCAGTGCGGCCCAGGCCTGGCTTCAGCCCGGGAATCAGCTTTTGCAGCTCCAGCAGTTTCGGATCTCCCTCTGGTGGAGCGCGATGGGAGAAGATCTGATACATGCTGGGCCCGTAGGTGTCTTCAGTGGCCATCAGGATAGCACAGATCCCTGCAGTGGCTGATATGAGTCCGGTAAGCCCATGCAGATTGTGAATGCCACACTGGTCCTGGATCCTCAGGCGCTGAGCCAAAAAGGGAGTGAGGTACTTGTAGCCAAAGAAACAGGCAGTGCAGCCCATGATGCCCAGAGCGTATGCAGCTACAGGGGAGATCATCATGTCCACAGAAGCCCCAACGGTAACTCCACCTGCCAATGTCACGTTCTGAATATCTGCCATTGTTAGCTTGCCTCTTTTGTTGACCATTGCAGAGAGGGCAAAGGCGGTGATAGTGGATGAGCTCAGGCCTAAGAATGTGTGGAGTATGGCTCTGTGCTGGTCGTCACCTTTAAAGGTGAGAGCAGAGTTAAATGAAGGCCAAAACACCCAAAGAAAAAGTGTTCCCATCACAGACAGGATGTCAGAGTTATAACTTGTGGTCTCTTTGGGGTGTCCTTTATTCAAACTTGGGCGATAGAGGACAAAAGTTACCCCCAGCCCAAAGTAACAGGCAAACAGGTGAATAAGAATACTGCCTCCTGCGTCATTGATCCGTAGATATTTGAGTACAGCCCACTCTGTGACTGCAAAGATAGGAATCTCCAGCAAAGCCATGACCAGGAGCTGAACAGGGCCGGTCTTCCCAAGCACAGCTCCAAATGAGATGAGGACCACAGCACAGGCAAACTCTGCATTTATGAGATTGATAACTCCCAAGTGGATTTTACCATCAGAGTAAAACTGGAAGTATCCTTGAATCAGGATGGCCCACTGGATGGCGAAGGTGGCTGTGAGGAAGTTGAACACCATCCCACTGAAGCCGTAGAAGCGAAAGAAGGCCAGCAGGCAACCGAAGCCCAGGAAGATCATCACCTGAATATCAGCAAAGTAAGGGTAGTCCCGATACATTGAGTTCTCCGTTGGGTTGGTCTCGTTGTTTTGCAGCTTCGCATTGGAGTTATCGTCATAGGTGACAAAGATGCCGTAGAGTGCGATCATTACAACCTCCAGCACGAACACAAAGGTTGGCAGATGCAGCTTCAAGCTTGTTGATGCACTCATGATGATGAAAGAGTTGAGATGAGAGACATGCACCTCCAGTTACTCTAACACCCCTTATATACAATTTCTTTCCCTGAGATAAGAGCAGCTAATGGCATTGGTGCATTACACTCCTCATATAGGGCCGATGAATGAACTTCAAACCTTCAGACTCTTTACGATTACCTTATCTCTTCTTTAGATTTTTATTCGACTGTTCCAAACAGCCGCACAGTGGTCATACATCTGTACATCATTCTTCAAACAGTGAACTTCAATTTACTTGTAATTCCTATAATTTTGGTTATTTTTTGGGGTGAAAACCAAATAGCATTTTGAGTCTAAATCTGAAATCAAAAATGAGTTTCACAAAGCAAAGACAGTGATTTCAAATTATTATTTGACTCCTGGTCAAACTCTAATAGAATTTGCTAGCTGTTTTTATCAATTTTGGTTTATAAGACAACAGAATGTCTGATATAAAATTTGGTATAATAAAAACAGACAAACACACCGAATTCATAGCTTAATTCATTTGCTCAATTATTCTTCAGATGTTAAGATGGATATGTACAGCAATATAAAATATTCAATTATCTATATTACCACTTTTATTTACACATTGCATTACATTATTCAAAGGCTAAGATCTAAGTTGAATACATTTGAAAATGTACGTTTTCATAGTTAGACTTTTTTATATTTTGTTGTGTATAGGGTAAACAAAAGATTCTTTTTAATATTTTATTGAGTATTGAACCTTCAGGACATCGCCTTTTAGTTATTTGTCCTTAATTTCTCCCATATTTGGTGGCGATATATCATTTATGAAATCTGTTTTGTTGTGAGTGTAGTCTATATTCTACTTGAATTGTTAATAAACTTTACTTTTTAAAAAGACCACTGTCTCTACATAACTGTAACTTTTTCTCAGCTCATTATGGCACGTATTTACTTCCATACAATGGTTCGGTTCACCTTAAATATCAGCCGAATGTTTTTTTTTTAGCAGTAACACATTTACACCAGCAGGTGTCGTTAGTAACTTTAATTTCTGCTTTATCCTCGCACATTAAACTTAGAGAAGAAGAAGTGAGGCTTTTCCCGTGATGCATTGCTCTGCCAACGTATGCAAACAGGAACATGGCCACCGGTTTTTAACGTAGGTGATTTTCATTAGACTCCTTTGTGAGCCTGACGCAGCCCGTGACAGCCCGTGAATCTGCCACGGAAGAAAACCCCACGGTAGTGTCCAGCAGCGGAGCGTCCACACTCTGAAAGCAGCGTCCTGGTTGTTGTTCATCAGTCCCAGTCAGGTAAGGGCCGGTTAGCTCAATGTTAGCACACAAAAACCCCCTCCAGTGAATAGGAATATTATCGGGTTGGCCTGCGTTTGGGAATGAGGATTTTAAATGTTACATGGTAAATGACGCCAGAAATTAGTATATAACTTTAACCCGAAAACAAGAGAGATGAGTTAAAGTGATGTAGTTTAGTTTCACTAAAAAAAAAAAAAAAAGCCTTGACACGACTACACCAGAGAACAAGCCAAAAAAAAAAAGACAGTGAATTTCAGGTCATGTTGCAAAACGTTTTCAGTAATGTTAACATTTTCTCACCACAAAACTGACTTGTCTGTAAACACTGGGTTTTACAGAAGAGTTTATAATAAAACCCTCAAACAGTTGTGTTAAAATGAAAACCACATTATTGATGTCTTTACACAGACACTCACACTGATTAATTTGTGTTTTGGAAGGTGATTAAATCAGAAACTGAAAGCTGTTTGTTTTTGTGTATCTATTTCCTCATACTTTTCCGTAGAGACGCACAAAAGAAGCTTTTTCTGATTGATACCAGCTTCTGGTTTTCTTTTTTGAGGTCTAGATTTAAAAACAGAAAGTAAATAAAGAAAAAAATATCCGACTTAGAATAAGACAGCCAGGCTGAAACGCTTTATTTTTGATTTGCTTTTGAAATCATCAGCTTTCTTCAAATGTAGTTTTAAAGATTGGGGTTGTGATAAATGATTGAAACTCATAAGTTGTTAGTTTCTTGTTATGTAAAACTAAAAGCACATAGGATTCATTGGCTAAACAATTAATACTTAAAGACAAATAAAAACAGATAAAAAAAAATCTGAAATGTGGACGTTGTAACAATTACACAAAATAAATGTTAGCTTTTTTGGTGCAATTTTAAAATAGATACTGACAACATATGTTTGTCTTATTTAGTTTTAAACAAATTTAGGTAAAATTAACCCTTTTAAATAATTCTAATAAGAACATGCATATAAAAGCAATGCAGTTAAAGGAAGAACCAGAGCCGAAATCCAATGAAAAAAGTAAAATGTACCTGGAAATAATATTATATAAAATATGCTAACAGAAAAAAACAATAACAAATGTTAACAATACTTTTCCCAATTTCCTGGTTTTTATTGGCTACCGTGTGAAATAGTTTCTATCATTTTGTTTCTGTTAGTCTTGTTATTAATAAAAACAAAAATACTTTAAAGAAACACACTTTTCCAAACCAGTAACATCAGGAGAGACTGTTGATCAACCCACTTACTCAAAAGATGGGGATACAACAAAATGTGTGTCATCTTTTAAGAATTAGAGCTAGATTAGAAGTAACATAAGTGCATGAAAGCTCAAAGTTTCACCATGTTTTTGTTTTTTCACCATATTCATGCTTTTGATAGTCACTGATTTTGTGTACTGCACTTTAGGCATAATGTTATAGCATGTTCATTCAATTGTTTTCAGCTGCATGTAGTATGGAAACAATGATTTGTTGATTGTGTAACAAACAAATTTGAAAATTGCATTAGTTGCATTAGTTGTTCTTGCAAAAACACCTTTTCACAAAGAACATGAAACGACTTATTCTTTTACTTTGATCCAGTCACCTTGAGGGACCGGACTGACACTGTGGTTTTCATCCTGCAAAGCAAAGACGGAGCCGTCATCACAATGTGTTTGTGACATTTGGGTCCATCCAAATATTTCTTTCCCCTTTTAACTTTTTTTTGGCAAGTCGATTTGGTTTGCACTTTTTATTTGACTGAAAATGATCACGAAATGTCAGGCATAGAGAATGAAATACCCTGTAGTAATAAATATTACTGATAACTTGCTTAAAATGTCTGTGAAACTGTCTATTTGTCAATTTATTTATGCTTCAAATATAACCCTATTTAGATTGAAGTAATTAGGAAATTCTGCAAAGTGCAGTGTTTTTTCAGAAAAAGATCTTTATTGTGTAAATGACAGAAGACTGTAAACATGCTCATATGAAGATTGAAGAAACAGCAGCTTTTAGTAACATTGTTTATAGATTTCTCACCATTTGTGACAGGTAGAAGGGAAACTCGCCCTGATTACAAAATAGTATTTCTGCTGGTACACTGTCTATGTTAAGAGTTCCCCATCCTACAGTGAAACAATAGACTAAAACCATAACTCTACAACTAGAAAATGATTTGTTATATTTGTGCATATAAAGGGTTTTTTTTTTAACAAGGGATTGGACAGTGCAGCTAGGAGGAAAGATCTATGATATTGCTCCTGACCAAACTGGAGGAGGATTAAATATTTAAAATATTATGTAGTTTCCAAGACTCACCAATGTGTCCTCATTTATTTCTGTGCATCCACATTTGAGCAACTGCTTAAATCATCAGAGGACTGCTTGAAAGATTGCATCAATAATTGCAGAATGAAATATCCTCATTTTATCACTAAAAGAGTCAGAAAAGCAGAAAGTTCATAAACTTATAAAGCAACCAGACGTGCAACAACATGCAGTTTTTTTTTTTTAATGCATCAAAGAGAAACAATAGAGCCTGAAATGTGTGGAAATTTAACATTTTCTTATGTGCAGTACAATGAAAACAATGTTCTGTTGGAGTGATCTGCTACCTGAGGGTGGTTCTCGTTTTTTCTGAGCCTCGCTGTGACTCTTCCTGGACATGCCAGCGAGCTGTCAACTTGCTTCCTCCTCTTCCTGAAATAGATCTAGAGGCAGTCTGTACCGCTGCAGGTCCTGGAAGAGCCTAAACTCTGCAAACTGCTTTCGTGCCCTGAGTATATTAGGAACCTATCTTCCCCTACAGTTTCTGACTCGTTCTCATTAATAAAGAAATGCCAGGTTAGGAAGATGCATCCTGTGTCCAGATCTGCTGCTAGAAAACTAGTTATTTCCTGGATGTCTTTTGGATCAGAACTAAAATGTGATGTAATTTATGACAACTCACCTCTAATGCTCTGCACCCAATCCCCATAGAAAGCTAGGCACCCTCTGCAGTCTGCGTGATAAGAGCACCTTGACTTTTCAATTTTAAATTGAAATTTAATCTAAGGGCTAATAAAAGTTCAGATGTGATAATGAATCTTTTGTTGAGGATGACTATTGATTTGAATTGATTATTTTTTTTCTTACACTATTTAATGATGCAATTTCCTTCCCCCCACTAAAAGTTACCAAAACTGATCTAAAAATCTTGAAATTGCAAATTTGCCAAGTGATCAGTAGCTGCAACTTGTCTTCTGATGAATGCAACATCTTGATGGATGATAAATTGTCCTAGTAGTTATTATAATAAATTATAACGTTGTTTTCAAGACCATTTTCAACTAACATATTGATAATGCCAGATCACCCTCTAAAAGACCAATAAACTTTACTCTTGTAAAAAACACACACACACACAACACTAGACCTGGAAGTTATTTTAAACATTCAAAATAAAACACAGCAACCAAAAACAATGAATAAACCAGAAATGACAATCACAAACAGCTGAAACCATAAATAAAATGTATTATGATGTCTCTGTAAACAAGACTTTGTTGTCCTTCAAAAAATATGAATCATCACAATGGAAATTATCAAGCTCATTTTAATTTATCCAGCTATTATTTGATAAATTAGTTACTGCGAGAGGGTTAAGTGCATCCCAATATGTAATATATTAATTTTTACTATGTTTTTTTCAATAACAAACCTACATTCAGCTTCTCAGAAAATTAGAATAGAGCATAAGAAATTTAACGAAACAAATCTGAAATATTGGTCTAAAAAAAAAAAAATAGTTCATTGACTGTACAGAGATCTGCTGCTGTTAATGAAGCTCTGGATGTTTTAATAGCATTAGCTTTTAGCTGGCTGCCATTGTTGGCTTTGGATATATACTCGTCTAACTCTTGGCCGGATGAGAAATATTCTTTGAGTTCTAGGCCAGGCCAGTTTGCTGGCTAATCAAGCACAGTGACACCGTTATTTATTCTGGATAATAAAATCAGCATCTCTATAAAGCTTGCCAGCAGAGGGAAGGATGAAGTGCTCTAAAATATACGGCTGTATTGATTGTGGACTTCAGAAAACACAGCGGTGACACTGACGATTGGCTTTTCTCTGAGCTATAACCATAATCATTGAATGGGATCAGAAATAAATGGTTGAAATATGACTGAATGTTTTTGAATTTGTGCAGTTTTTTTTTTTATTGAACTGCTGATGTAAATTACCTTTCATTTATATTCTAATTTATAAACATACACCTGTGCCGTTGATAATAACTAAAGTACTGAGGCAGTAGTTCAAACTTGATTTTACTTATTGTAGTAAAGATCTGGTGAAACTTTGTTTCAGTGTCATCATGGCGAGTCCAAGGACCAGAAGAGTTCTGAAGGAAGTGAGAACCGAAGATGAGAATAACGTAAGTCCTCACACATTGGTGTATTGTTGTGATTTGATTTCATCCAAGAAAAGAAATCTAATTTTACCGTACTGGAAACAGAATCACTTTACAAAGAAGCTTGTCTTTGTGTCATAGAGAAGCCGTTTAATGGTGCTTTCATCAGTGCCTAAATAAGCCAGAAGTAATTTTTGATGGTCATTGTTCTGCCAGAGGACATTTGTTTGGCTGTCATCGTTGGCAGACATTTTTCTGCCTTGTAACTTTTGTAAAAAAAACAAAACAAAAACAACCAAACAAGATACTTTTATTGCACCTAATTTGTATTCTGAATTATTAAGAGTAGACTGTCAGTATTTTTATTTTGTGAAAATTTAGATTGGAAAAAAAAGCTGATGCACCACCATGCAGCATTTTTTAAAAATTGTAACTCTCTGACCTTTTCTAATGTTTCCTTTGCAGCTTTGTTTTGAGTGTGGGGCTTTCAACCCTCAGTGGGTTAGTGTCACATATGGCATTTGGATCTGCCTTGAGTGCTCTGGCAAGCACAGAGGCCTGGGCGTGCACCTGAGGTTAGAGGCGTAGAGCACATCATGTTTTTGTTAGATCGAGAAATATAATATTTTAAAATCTGTCTGGCTCATGTCAGATCGTTACTGATCCTCCTGGTGTTTCAAAGCATATCGTTACAGCCTTTGATTCGTCCTCTTTCTTCAGTTTTGTGCGCTCGGTCACCATGGACAAGTGGAAAGATATTGAACTGGAGAAAATGAAAGCTGGTGGAAATGGGAAGTTCCGCCTGTTTCTAGAACTCCAAGATGATTATGACCCAAACTGGACCTTACAGGAGAAGTACAACAGCAAAGCTGCTGCACTCTTCAGAGACAAGGTGAGCAGCCAAAACCAACTTTTCATGACTAAAACTTTCAGCTTGGGCTGGAAAGGACACAGCATCCTATTGCACTTTTTTTTTTTTTTTCTAGTTTTGGACTTCAATTTTTAAACAGAAATTATGTTACTAAATATGTATTTGTTGAAAATGAAACAGTAAAAAAATAACTTATAAACTGAATGCAAATTTCACAATATTCAACATTGTTTGCTTTGTAAATTGTCTTGCAAAAACATTCCCACCCCTTGAACTTTTTTACACTTTATGAAATTACTACCACAAAATGCGACATGTGACTGGATTGTAGATGATTAACCAAAAATAAAAAATCTGATTTCTGTTTTGCATTTTAACTTAAACCCCTTTTAATCGGATTCCTTTAAATAAAATAAGGTACGAATACTTTTCGGATAACCACCCGAGTTATGGAGAATTTTAAAGTATTCAATTTTATTGAGCTTTTTTGCTAAAAAGAAGGATAGGCGAAACTGGTTGAGACATTTCCAAAATATTCGCCTCTGTAATTGCAGCAAAACATGATTCTATGTCATGTTGACTCAATGGAGCTGAATTCAATACAATGCACAGTAAAAATTTTATGTTTGTTCTTTAGATTTAAAATATGCATGGGTTTTCAACCACTTCACATCTGTCACCTTGTTTAGATTTGTCACATAAAATCCCACTACATTACAAAAAGGTTTGATGTAAAAACATTTTTGCAAGACATAATAAATTAATGAAATGAGTACACTTTTGTCTTATGGTCTAAAGAATTCAGTCTTAATTTACTTTTCTAGGTAGCAACATTAGCTGAGGGGAAGGAGTGGTCCATTGATACGTCCTCTGCCAGAAACTGGACTCCTCCTCAACCCAAGTCGGGCCTTTCATCGTCTCACCGGTAACTTGGACAGTTTGAACACATCAATGCTGGTTGTTATTGAAACAGAGCAGCCATTAAATTTGTTCATTTATGCTATTTAAATCCAGATCTGGAGGATCTGGACAGAATCCAGTCAGTTCTGGTGACAAAGCTTTTGAGGACTGGTTGAGTGACGATGTCAACTCCTATCAAAGGTAAGATTTTTCCTGTCTCATTTCATCCTGGTTTATTGTGCACATCAGGTTATGTGTTGGTAATTTTATATAACGTGCTTTTATTGTTCCTCAGTGGGGGAGGCTACAGTGGGAACCAAGAGAATCGATATGTTGGTTTTGGCAACACTGTAACCCCAGAGAAGAAGGATGAGGACTTCTTGAACAATGCAATGTCTTCAATTTATTCAGTAAGTCTCTGTATATGTAACTTTTTCTTTTGTTTTGTTAAAGATGACTTATTATGCTTTTGTTGTTATTTAATATTATTTTTTGTGTTTTTGCAGGGCTGGAGCAGTTTTACTGTTGGTGCCACCAAATTTGCTTCAATTGCCAAAGATAATGTAATTTAAAATGTTCCATATAAAGCTGGAGTTTAAACGCAACTCCCCTTGAAGACTTGTGAAACTCATGATCTTGTTTCTTTTTATGCACTTATGCAGACAACGAAACTGGCAAACCAAGCAACTTTAAAGGTAAGAGTAGCGTCTCAAGTAGCCTGGTAAAGCCAAAGATTTCTTTGTGCTTTTCAGTCGATTTTATTGAAATATTCCTTCCAGCTTGAGGAGATTGATGGCATGGACATGCAGTATTTTACTGGCTATTTATTATGCAATGTATGTGGTACATGTTAGGCTGTGATAACAGTGTTATTACTAATATCTCTCTGCCCTCCTTGGACGTAGTTGAGGGGCTATAAAGCACCCCCTGAGCCGGTAAAGCAGTTTATAGCTGCATGCTCATTTTTGCACATCATTTATTTAAGGCTGCCCCATTTTTTTTTTTTTTTTAAGCAAATTTTGAATAGAGAACCATTGTGCAAAATGTTGCTGAATTACTTGTTAATGTGCTTCTGCTTGTTAACACTAAGAGTTGCTTGTGTTGGTGCCTTGAGTTTATGTCCTGATGCAGGAGGTCTATTGGGACATAAACGGTAATATTAAATAAGGATTGCAAATAATTCCCACCTTATGGATATGAGCTACTCTTCACTCATGTCCATACATAATGGGTTATCTATGTATGCATGACTTCTTTTTGTCTTTCACAACCATTACAAGAGATGTAAGATGTAAAGATGTGCTATGGCATGTGAGAACATTTCTTTATAGCCCCCAGGATTATCATGTTATTCTGCTGTGCATTCAGTGTAGTGCCTGGCGCATTGTACATA
The DNA here is from genome assembly GCA_903067095.1 of Girardinus metallicus. Classification (NCBI taxonomy): domain Eukaryota; kingdom Metazoa; phylum Chordata; class Actinopteri; order Cyprinodontiformes; family Poeciliidae; genus Girardinus; species Girardinus metallicus. The sequence continues at coordinate 21,903 of CAEGAE010070400.1, read as the reverse complement.
GAATACTAATAATAAATTCTAGTCCAGTGTTACGGGCCCAAAGTGTCAGAATCAAATAAATACTTTTCTAAATAAGTATTTATGGGGTTAATTTCTATTTCTGTTGTTTATCTATTGTCACATTCCCTCAACAATAAATATTATTGATATTTACTCTCTGTCGCTTCTACGCACCATCTCAGCCTTGTCTATGTCACTTACTGATGTTGGTGGGTAAGGCTGACAAAATGAAATAAATTGATATGCTGCAACTCGACTGTTAACTAATACCTGAAATAATTATATGTCCTTTGGATGTGTAACGGATACAAAGTTGATTAGACAGTCTTTACAGTTGATCAGCTACGCATTAAATAAATTAAAATGTTTACTTACACCTTTTCTGATTTTAGTTTCTTTAGAGTGATTTAATTTGTTGAATTGTGGCACTTTTAGCCATTGAAAGCCCTAAATAACATGATGGAGGGCGGGAGGGATATTTCAGCATTATCATGTCAGAGCCACTGGAAACCAAAGCATCCTACATAATAAAAATTTGCTAAAGATCCTAAGATAAATAAAAAAAAAAGACAAATCATAGAAAAGTGTATAATGTAAAGCAACTTAGAAAGTGAGTGGATTCTTAGCTTTAAAAATACGTTCTATAAAACATTTTACTTCTCAGAATATATTCGATTACATGTCTACCATAAATGACAGCCTGTGTTTGATGAGGACAGAGATGAATCAGTATGCAGTAAGCAGTGCTGCCTTTAAAAAGCAAGCTGAAGTAAGCTTTTTTTTTTTTTTTTCCTTTGCGCCAGTACTCCCTCTAGAGCTTTTTCAGTGTCATTGTGAATGCTCGGTGTTTACATGCAACTGAAGGACAAGCAGCTCAGTGTGTTGCGCTAATGTGGATCTTTAATTATGTTTTTATTCAAGTGAACTCTCCTCTCTTGACTTCCAACTAGGCCACAGAGTTAGGACAGACAATAAATGAGAATGTTATCAAACCTACCCACGAGAAGGTAACAATGATGTTTGGAGTCGCTGCTTTGGTGGTGGGCTGCAGTGCTTTTTAGACAAAAACAGCTTCAGATGTGAATGTGCTCTTCTCTCCACTGCTCGCCTCTGCCAGTTTTTCTGCTCAATGCCAGCTTACACTAAACGACAAAATCTGTGGACTTTAACATAAAAGTGCATTTTCTGCCAATATCTGTGGATGTCTGCAAACTGCCTATGCAGTCACATTTTGAGTGCTTTGAATTGTTTGAGTAAAATTTTAGGACTCTGTCTTATTTTAAGCTTCGTAGAGTAAAATTTATATTTCTCAAGTAAGTCCAATCAACTGATTGCCTTTAATTGTCCAAGTACAGAAGGATACGAACAATGATAGAGGCATGCTTAATCCGAAACCCATTGACTGACACTTCTGACAAAATCATTTTGTCTTCTAATGTAGAGTTGGCATTACTAATTCTAGCTGTCTGTGGTTATTGTGTGTTTGCTTTATTTAAAATTGTTATTACTTTCTTGCTTTTGCCTTCTTAATTGGTGGTGCTATCAACTAAACCAATCACTTTTCTTATCCAAATGTTACTGCTGCTACAACAGTGTGTGCAGTAAATGAGTGCTTCTGTTTTTCAAAGTTTCTAATAATAATTTGGCTCATCCAGGTCAAAGATGGCAAATTGATAGATGAAATGACAGTCGGCTTCACTGGGCTGGCAAACAAGGTATGATGGGCAGACCTCTGCCTCTGTGTACTTGTGCAAAACTAGCCTGCTGACTGACGGAGGGATGCCCCGTCAAAAAGAGACTTTAGAGCAAAAACTTGCACAAGAACAGTCTGGACAGCCTGAGGAGGCTGGTTTTGCACTGACGATAAAAGCCTGAGCAATGCTAATTAAATGTGATGTTTTGTTTTTCTTGCTGCCATGAATATTCTGGCGGTGAGTACACTGTAGACCAAAATGCATCCTGTAATGTTAATAAAACAATTTTTATCTTTTGAACAGTCAAACCATAACGGCAATGTTTAAGTTAATGTAATAACTTTAATGTGTTGTGTAAGTCATGATGTATCGTGTCTAAATTCTATTTTACATTGTTTACTGTGTGTTTAACAATTGTTTTTGTCAAATTTTAAACTTGGTCTTACATTTGCTTAGGTTCAGGGAGCTGGAGCAAAATTGACAAACCTGTTTACTGGAAAACCGCAAGATGGGTAATTAACTGTCATATCTTTGCCTTCTTTTAATTGAAAGTGTTTTTTAATAACTTAGAATGTAGTGGAAGTGCGTTTATTTTAGTAATTCTGTGTTAAAATTGAAACTCGTATATGACATTAAATAATCAGAGGGATATATTTGAAATGTTTCTCTTCATTTTGATTATTATGGCTCACAGATTAGCTGACCAGAAATTAGAACATCAAATAAGACCAATAAAGGAAACTTAATATAGAAATGTTATGATGGTACAGTCATGACAACTACTATCTATTCCAGTTGTCATTGGTCACCTTTACAAGGAGAATAATCCTCAAAAGATCACTATTGAAGAAACTTGCTGTTCAAAATGTGATATTGCAAAAGTTGCTTAAAACCCTCACCTGAAGTACTTTATTCTAATAACATAGAATGGTTTTTCAGTTAACTTTCTTCTGTGTTCAGCTCTGGTGGAGAGAGCTACCAGAACATGGATGCTACTGAGGGGTATCAAGGCAGCTCCAGCCAACCCATGTCAAGGGATTTCTGGGAAACTTTTGGCAGCAACAGCTCCTTAAAGGAGAAGAAATCTCCCAGCAGTGACAGCTGGACCATGGCAGATAATTCTGCCAAGAAGAGCTCTGACAGCTGGGACAATTGGGGCTCTGAAGGAGCCTCCAACAACAAACACAGCACAGAGGAGAGCTGGGAGGCCTGGGACAACAACTGGGAGAATGCGGATGGTAAGACAAAGAAGAGTCCCTCGAAGCCTGCTGAGGAAGCCTGGGATAATGGAGGCTGGTGATTGCCTCACAAACTTACATCACCTAAAGTTTGTTTCCCCCCCTTTCCACCTTCTGCCAGTTTCTCTCCTGTTGTTCATCTCATTTGCACTTTCTGGAAGAGAGTTGCATTAGCTTAATTCCTGTTTATGCATTCAGAATGAATTTAATCAATGAAACCCGGAGATGACTTGAGCTCATCAAATGAACACCTAAAGGAACTGTTTACTGCCAGAGTTATATTTTATTAGGAACTGCCCCCATCTCAAAGAATCAGCTTTATTCAGTGTAGATAAAATCATGACTTCCTGTATGGGTTGCCAAAATGTTTTGGTTGTAAAGTAAAATAAAGCAGTGTGCCAACAATAAGTGGTTTGGCAATACTGTTGTTTTTCAACACTGAAATTATCGCATGGAAAAAAAAAATCTGGTATTGTAAATGAGCCACTGTAAATATAACAATGTTTTCTCTGTTTAGTCAAATTATTATTTTTGAGCACCTGAGGCCCATTTAGCCGTACAGTCACAGATTTAAAATAAATTACAATGAAACAGTTTGAGCTTGTCTACAGGTGGTTAACCTATCAGAAATTAAAATCTTGTAATATGTGGGTCTATTATTTATCATTTTGAGTCATTGAGACCCCAAAAATGCTTCAAAAAATTTGAGAGCTGCAGAATGCCTTTGTTGTGTGATTTGGACAAGAAAATGAGACAAAAGGATCATGTCAACATTGGATAGTGTTGCTAAGATACAGGGGAAAAAAAACTAAAACATCTAAATGTTTCTGTACAATCTGAATTAATTCCTTCTCAATCGTAAGAGAAAATTGTTTCTTAGTGGATTAAATCTTTTTACTGTTCTTGTGCATCCTCCAGTGAGCCTGGACACTTTAAGAGTCATAAAACCATCATTAGACGCCAGATAAATTATTGATAGTCTCTCATTTTCATAGAAATTGCAACACAAGTACAACTGAAGATCTGATTTAATCATCAGACGAACTGTCCATCATTGTAAAGCTATTAAGATCTATTTTGGGGCTTTTATGCGTTTTGTTATGTTTAGTTTTTCATTTTTTAACATTTGTTTGAAATTAACACAATGTGTCAAAATCACTCTGTCTTTACCGCTCAGATCAGGGTTCTTTAATTAAACAAACTTGTATCATCAATCAGACATATCATTTTATCCTCATTTTCAACTTTTGTGTTTTGAAGACATTATGGAACTTTGGGGGAAAAATTGTATTCTGTATTAATCATTCTAAGTGAAGGCGTCTTGTTGCAGGGAAGCACTGCTAGTACTGTACATGTGCATGAAGGTTGTTTCAGAAACTGGATCCAGGGGATGAGTGTAGACTAGATTTTCGTGAGGATAGTTATAAAGCAGCAAATCTGTGAGCATTTGTTACATCATCTCAGGAGGTATTTTATCTCATGGTTACATTTAAAATTAGTATTACTATTATTAACATTCTCTCTGGCCCGTATGCTTGGATTATCATTGGTCTTTAACGCTTGTGAATTATTTCAATGGCAAATTGGATGAGTTTAGGTGGCATTTGCACTCAGTGATCATCATAGATGCAGGTACCTTATGAAAAGTTAACCTTATAACAAAAAAGCATGACGACATTGTGAAACGGGGTGTTTGTAGCGAATTTAATTGGACAACTCATTTCCTGTGTGGATTTTCATTTTCTGAATGGTCCAACCAAACCACATTGGAACTTGATTAGTTTTTCTATTGGTGCAATAAAAAATTTAATTTGTATCATGACGAGCATTGTGATGGAGTTTGTGCCTCTTGGTCTTTGTATTATTGTTATTAGTAGTGTTAATCAGTCAAAAAATGCCACTGAGTTGTTGCAACACTTAGGATACAGTCTCATTAGGCCTAGAAATATTCTTAGAAACTTCAATAGAAACCCACTTCCCTACCTCTGAGAAGTCCATTGTTTACAGTTTACAATTCTTATTTTCAAGTCCCTCTGTTTTGTTTTGATGGTTGATTTCAACTAATTATTTTTATTTTTTGTGTGTGTGTGTGTGTGTGTGTGTATGGGTTTAAAAACGTGACTGACAGCAAACTCGAGTCTCCAGTGTTGATGTGTTTTCAGTGTCGATGCTGCGCTGTTTAAAAAATGAAGCCCCTCCTGTAACAGTCGTCTTGCTGAAACTCTGCAGTCGTGTTTATGTACAGTCGGGTGTTAAAGCCTTAAAAAGCCTTTGTAACTTTCTGTTGATAATGATGGATGTTTGCTTGTGTGTATGTCTCTCTCTGATGCAGTGAGGTGTACATTTCAGTAAATGTTGCTCTTATTGTCTGCTATATTACTGATACATGGTGAAGGCTCTAATTCTCCTTTCTTTGCCTTTTTTAAGGTGGTATAAAAATTGAGGATATTAAGGGAAGATTTTGTGCTGAAACATCACACCATTTTTTGTTTTTTTTTAAAAGACACAATACTAGTAAACCAGCAAATGTCTTGCTTAGCCCACTTTTTTCCATAAAATACAGAATGTGTTGAACAAATCAAATGCATTTAACTACTTTTGTAAAAAGTTAGGACTTTTTTAATCAACAACTGATTATTTTCACATTACAGTAATTTAATTTATAGTTTCTCTGAGCATCAGTTGATCTGTGCCTGTGCAACATTTGAGATTGAGTATGTGTGTTTAGCTGTGAAACTAATCATGTCAAAATACTATTTTTGATGTCATGCATGATATTTAAAGTGGCTATGAATACATGACGTTGTTTCCTCAGTGAATTAAAGTACAGCTGTCTGCTTGTTCCACCAGCAGCATTCCTATAAGGTGAACCTGTGTTACCCATCACGTTAGGGCTGTGGTTAATTTTTCCTGTACACATGGTTCAGTGTAAAATAAAACCGTATCGTGAGTGATTCTGTGTTGCAGTGTAGTCATTTCTTGAAATTTATAATTTTCATCAATGAAAATCCAGATTTTTTTTTTTTATCTGCAAAGCTTTATATGTTAAAGTACCACATGATGATTCTTTTATACATATGCATCTGAAACATGGTCTCCACGTATTTAGCCCTTTCGAGCCACATGTAGTGCAAGTCTTATGTGATGTGTTTACTAGTTTTGTGTTTATAAGGACTGAATATTTAGTCCATTCTTTGTGAAATGATCAAAGCTTAGATGGGGATGATAACCTATGTGATGAGTAACTTTAAAATATCTAAGTTGTTCTATTGTAGCTTAGACTGTATGCTTTTGGTTGTTGTCCTGCTGAAAGTTTGAACCTCTGCTTTTCTGTTCCTGCTGAAGAAAATGATTCTCACAGTAAAATGCTGCCACCGCCATCATTCATAGTAGGAATGGTGTGGTCAGGATAATGTGCACTGTCAGATTTAGCGTTTTGCATACTGAAAAAAGTCGAGTTTTATCTCCTCTACTCGAGATGAGATAAAACTCATCTCCCTTTTTTAAAAGCCTTCTTTTACCCTGTGGTAAAGTTCAAACAAGATTTATTAGGAATGTTTCTTTAACAACTTTCTTCTTGTCACTTTTCCATAAAGACCAGATTTGTGTGCTGTGCACAACTTATAGCTTTCCTGAGTTGACTCTTTGCTTTCCTTTCCTAGCTGGTCTGATTAGGTACAGTCATCTCTTGTTAGATTTGCAGTTATATTATTTCTACTGAAAATAATAATATCGGTGCTCTGTGAGATATTTAACACTTGAGATATTATTGTGTGATCTACCATATTTATCCCTAACCTGTCTATTGTGTTCCTTCATGATGTTCATTGTTTTCTAACAAACCTCGGAGGCCTTCACAGAACAGCTGGGTTTATACCGAGAATCTTAGTATTAGATACGAGATTAAATCGGGTGACAACTACCGGTACTTATTTAAACATGACTACTTTCCAGATTTGTAAAATAATGAGAACCCCATTTGCTTCACCTTGCTGAACTTTTAATAAGGTATTTTGAGTTTTGTTTTGCATTTGGTCCAGTAATTTAACCAGTAATGATACATCCAAGGGAGCCTAAATAACAATCCCGCCTTAAATACCCCTTTCATTGTTGTGATGGGGTGGTCAGTAGAGAAGTATGTCTACGTATGAGAGGAAGATGTCGGTGTGAGCGCACGCACATGCTGAAAAGAACAAGGGTCTGCCTCATTTGCAGACGGTGACATTTAGATCGTGCCCCGCCTACAAGGCGTGGAGTCGTGTCTCCTTTCCACAAGTCTCTCACTGGGGACGGAGGGATTACCGGGTGGACCATAGATGGCCCGGACACGGGGTGAGTAGCACGGATGAATGAAATTAGCCCGTTTGTACGGTGTGATTAAACCCAGAAGGGGCGAAGCTAAAAGGCATCGTCTGCCTCCTTGACGAAGCTGCATCTTGTCAGCAATGGAGGAGCGTTCAGGCTAAAATGGATGACTGTGGAAACATGAGCCGCCTTTTGAGGAATAACGCTGCTGCTCACTATAACAGCGAGTATAGTGAGCAACAGCATCACTTTCACACAAAGAGAAACGATATCTCACTCTGAATGCCTGACAGCGAGGCGAGTTGGGATTGATTTCTCCACTGAACACAAGCAAACCTTTGCTGCACCGCTCTTTGTGGCGATCATTGATCCAGTCAAGGCTGGTCGATCACCTGTAATCGATCACGAACATTTCCATAACTTCAGTGGCGCAAGATTTCTAAACAAAGAGGCGTTATTTGCGCTTTTAAGACGATTGTCGTAATCAGATAAAGTTGGCAAGTGTCAGGACATGAAATCAGCTGATGTTGCGCTGTAGGCAACTGATTCCAATACATCTTCTGAAGTGTGGATATTACAAAAATAAAATAAATAAAATAAATGTACCTCTTACCAGAGCACCGATCTCGTAGTAAACAACCTATGGCCAGAGGGGGCGCAGCTGCATCGTCTTTAACTTTTTTACAGGAAGTTTAGGCGCCCCACTCTACAGTTTCCCCCATCAGTCAGAATCTCTTTATATCCAGGCCCCTCGAGGGAAGCACCCCTAGCACATTTATTTTTAAAGGAATGCTAAAATGGCGACAGAAACATCCGGGCCGCAGTGAAAAGCAGCTGGTGGGGGACAGAGCAAGTCTTTTTGAGTTGAGGCCACACTGTTCAGATTTCCTTTCAGTCTGGAGCTCCCGGGCGACTGTTGCTAAGTTACCGCAACAGCGCGTGCAGCCAAGTTAATATTAACGGGTCGGAGAGAAGAAAACAAACATGGCGGAAGCCCGGAATCTAGTGACAGCACAAGGAATGGGAAAAAAAAAAAGTTTCCATCACTTTAGTTTGTGGGTTGTCATCTTGAGGTTAGGGAAGTGTCCACAACCCACATGACAGCTTGACTTACTGTGCAGTTAAAAACAACGCAAAGCTTTATTCATTATACAGTGCAGTAAATAAGTATCTTCCCGCCTATTCACAGCATGCCTAACATTACATCCAAAGTACTCTGTGATGGCAAAAGTCCTCACATTAATATTGTAATAATAACTGAATTTCAATACATTGCAAAGATTTCATCAAAAACTCTGGAAAAAGTAGATAATTAAATGAATCTGAAAGAAGTAGAAATGAGTCAAAATGTCCCATCAGGTTACTGGTTTAGGGGAACGTTCCCTAACGGTTTCCTAGATTACACAGCCTTCATAGGATCTCCTCTGAACGTGAAAAATCAGTTAATGTTCTTTAAAGGCTACCTGAACGACATAAACATATGACTTTTAGAAAACCTTCAACAAAGAAGGTTGAAGTTTTTGAAAATAAAAATTAGTCAGATGTTCCTAAATTAAGAAATATAATAAAATGTTATATTGCACAATTTAAATGTATATCAAAGACATACATTATGTCTTTTTTCTACTATGGTCAATTTGTTACATTTAATTGTTGAAATTAAATAAATAATCCTGGATGTATTTAAATTTTAATCAATTTAGATGAAAACGGGTAGCTAACACTGGAGTGAGGAAAACTGTGGCATCTGCTTGTTTTCCTGAGAATTTCTAACCTAATTACAGGTTATTAATATTAATAACCATATTGCTATTTCAAAGTGCATTAATATAATTCTTGTGAGTATTGATCTTCTCTACCTTATGTGTAGAATCGTTCTAAGTGATAAGTAGTGTAGTTTTATGCTCGTATGCAACATAATTGTATGCACCATTGTGTCCAATACACCACAGTAGCAGCAGAATTAACAAAAACTTTGAGACAAGCTGGGAAGAATATTGAGAAAAGCAGTAAGCTGTCATCCGCAATATTGCAGAATTGTTGCAAGGAAGGACAGCAAACATTTCATCAGATCTGTTCAAAACAGGCCAGTGCTGCAGGTGAAGATGATTTAATGTTGTGATTTGATCTGAACTTACCGAAATTTTAGAAACTTCTTGTTATGGTTGCCCAAATTACGTATACCTCCTTATTTTACTTCTTTTGCCTTAAAACACTTGACAGACAATTTGTTGAATCATTTATCTGTTAAGTTAATTGCATTTAATATTTTAAATAAGAAAACACTTCACATTTCCAATAATTAGTTGTAGCAACATTATTTTTTGTTATTCGTGCCAGAGCCAAATGAAGGACATAACATTTGACTGCTAGTATTTTAACTTTCTCTCCAAACGATAGGCTATGAGAAAACTAACTAGAGATACACAAAAAGACTTTGAATGGCTTGACAAACTGTGTCTTTGGAATATTGTTTGATGGCTATATTACTGCATTATAGTTTAATTCTCTGTGCCACAATATGCTAGCTGCATGGACTTTATGGACAAACATGTGCACCCTTTCAGTCTTTGCACATCAGCCTCAGATAATGTACTGCTTTCTAAACCTTCTTCTGAGAGGAGTAGAAGAAGAGATCTGAAAAGAAGGAATAAAGCGATTTCTCACCAGAATATTAATGGAGTTTTTTTTTTTTATCTTTCTTGTGCCTGTGAGATAAATTATTCACACAGGAAAAACAGCAGGTCTTTCCTCACTAAATTTGTTGTTGTTTTTCTTGTGCTCATGGTCTGATCTGTAGTTTATCTGCTGTGTTTGGTTCCAGCTTAGAGCATTTGTTTGTACTCATAGCCAACCCGGTCACAAACATTTGGGTTGCATGTGGACGTCCACAGAGACCTGTAATGGAAAATAGTGGGTAGATGATGAGTTATGTCACACAGGCTTCGCAGTGAAGTGGATAGTAGAGTGGACTAGGAATTATGAAGTTGACCTTGAGAATGATATGGAGAAGAGTGAGGCACACACAATCACTACACGGCCTAATGTAACATATTGTGGTAACATGGTTGTTTGGAGAAATAGGAAAGCTGATGCAACAGTGCTGGTTTGAACCAGAGCAAAAACTGGAAGGTTTAAACTGAATTTTAGCTTTAGCAAATTACAGTTTTGTTGTGTTTTTTATTTTTCCTGCTTTGTTAAGCCTCCAAGGTAGTTGACAACATCCACTTGAAAAATTATATTTAGCCTTAAAGCTATTAAAAGTTATTTAGAGAAACAATTTATCTTTTTAGTTGCAACTAACTCTTATATTTGACAGCGATGACATTTTTGTGCCTAGTGTAGATGAGAAGACATTGCTGTTGAAAATTACATTTTGTCAAGTAGGAATCTGAATTTAAATTTTCTCTTTAGTGTCATTTATTGCTATGATTTAAAGCACTTGTGTTGTATATCACCCAGTGTTCATCTGTTATGCTTTGTTGTGACAGATAATACAGCGAGCACTCTTCAGTAGTCCCATGGCTCGGAGATACGGAGATCAAAGCGCTCAGGCATGCTTGGTATTCTAGACTTGACAGCTTGAATTTTTATTCCAACTTTCCAGGATGTTTTTATCATGTGGAGCTGGTAATGATGCTGGATTCACAAAAGAGCAAAATACCTTTAGGACATTTTTTTCCTTTATTTCAAAGTGGATCAAAAGTCAAGCTTGTCAGACAGCTCAATCACTGTAAACTGGCAGGTGAGGTTATTTATAGAACAAACACCCAAACTCCTTACAAAGTTTGTGGTGCAGAGCTTAATCATACTGCATTATTGATAATTCTCTGGGGAAGGCAATTATTGTTTTTTTTAAATCCAACAACCCAGCAGTGATAAAAAAAAAAAAAATCTTTTCAAATGAGCCATACAAAGTGTTTTTTTTTTATTTAGTCCTGAAAGCAATCAGAATGCACGGCGTCATTTGGAGAACAGCAGTTTCTTCTCTCTGTTCCAGATAACAGTTTTCAAATCATCAGCCGAGCCTGTCATCTTTTATTTTGTGTTCTCTCCTTTTCTCCCTCTCTCTGTCAGAAAAAAGCAAACCCTCTTATTTGTGCCAAAAACCTGGTCGCTGTTGTTCTCTTCTTTCTCATTTGCTGCAAAGCTGCTGTTGCAGATTTGGAAGTAGGTTTGTTAAATTTAAGCAGTAATAAAATGTGAGCACTGAAAAGATGCTTTGCCTCTATTGGAGATGCACAGATTCTGATTTCTTTTTAAGAACTCTTATATAAAAAGATGTAATAACATTCAAAATATTTTTTTCAGCCTTGTTGATGTTTGTGTGGTTCTTAATTTCGTATTTTAGGATCAGATGCAACATCATACTGTGTCTGAAAGACCAGCCATGTAAAGTTATGAATTTAAAACTAAGACAAAATGACTAGAGTGGAGATTTGAGATGGAGCTTATATTAGCAATACGTGATTGTTTTTTTTAGTACGACCTGCCAATCCAATTTTGAGTGATTCAGATTTATTTTAATCTAAAATCTAGAATGCATACAAGAGAAAAAGTATGCTGCAGGTTATTTGATAAAGGTTGTAATTTTGAAGCTAGAATAAAATTAAATTACGAGATTATTGCTTATGCGTCAAAGCATCTTCCTAACCACTATCTGATTTCTTTATTAAAGTGCATCAAGGTCTGTGTTGTCAGTTTACATTCGGTTTTATGACTACAGCTAAATTTTTCAGTTTACAAAGCCATTGATGAGCTGGTGCTAATTCTCCTAAAATCTCTGTTGATGGCGATCAACAGGGATTCTTTCTTCTTGTTTCCTGTAGGGTGCTCTAACCACAACACACAGGTATGCCACCCCCGGCTGACATTGTGAAGGTTGCCATCGAGTGGCCCGGTGCCAATGCTCAGCTTATAGAGATGGACCAGGTATGTAGTAGAGAGAAACTTTAAATGCCTCTGTTAATTCTTTGCCTTCATTTGCATATGGAAAGTCATTTTAGTTAAGCATTGCTATTTATGTAAGGCTGCAAAAACCTGATTTAGCCTTACGTAGTTTGACCTTGTCAGTGTTAAAACATTCTTATCGATGGCTCAGCGGTAGTCATCTTACAATCGGAAAGTGGTAGGTTTGATTCTAGCTTACTCCTGTCACACGTTGATGTGCACTGTCACTTGCACTTAACCAAAGCTGCCTAAGTTGTGAGTGTAAATGGGAGAGGGTTCAGTATTACTGGAAAAGTTTGGTATAAATTCAGATCATTTACCATGACTGAGACAGATTGTTCTGTTTTATCCATTCATTGTGTTTTGCTTTTACAGAAGAGACCTTTATCCTCTATAATACGGGAAGTATGCGATGGGTAAGGATGATCTCCTTTAGTTTTTTATTTTACTATTTCCAGATCATTTAAAATGGGGGAAATCTTTTGGTTTATTAACTAAAAATTGTCAAAATTTCGAAATAGCTTTTGTTTTTTTGCAAAGGTTTTAATTATCCATTGATTTATTTTGGTTCAGTATGGGGCCAGGTTTAGGATGGGGATCAGTGTTGACATTACCTCAATGATAACTGCAATAAAAACCCTTTCACCTTGACATAAAATATGAATAAAATACACAAGCCATGAGCAAAATGTCAAATTTGTACGGTTTGGTATGTGGTTTACTGGTGGAGTATTCTTATGCAAAGACAAAGTTTCTCTTTTCTTAGCTGCTGGTTAAAGAATACAGCGTCAGCAGCCAATGAATACAAATGTTGCACCTCCACCTTAGCTTAAATTCAGATTTAAATTAGAGTGAGTTTTCTGTTCAGTGTTTGATAAAATCAGGGTTATGTGCCTTTAAGACTCAAATATCCCTTATTTTATGTCGGCCTATGGTAAAGTAGATGTTTATGCTCTCATTTATCATTTAGGGTTGTTTTCTTCGTACTTTGGTAGTGTGGTAAAAATTTACAAAAAATTTTAAATCTTTCCTACCAACCCACTTCCGAACATGCCTGCATGTGCCCACTGCCTCCCTCTGCCACTGGAAGCTGAAAATCCTTTGCACTTTTACTGTAAACGCCCACTGAAAACTCCCTTCACAGTTGCAGTTTGCCTCTCGTGTAAATACATTTGCCGGAGAGAGTGGCCTGACTCGGACAACCTTTTGTTCTTGCGCTCTCGAGTATGCTGTGCTCTCTAATAATCACACATTTTGCTACTTGCAATTACTCGCTTAAAATTAATTTTAATGCGCATTAACTTTATCTCTCTATATTTGCACCCTCAGGTGGTCTTTGTCGGGCTCTGAACAGTTCGCTCTCCGTTATGCTGATGGTCCTCAGCTTTACATCACTGAACAGGTTTTATTCTTTGTTTTTATTTCCCACCACATTGTGTTAAAGTCACAGTGAAGCAATATTGACCCTAAGTTGCCCTTTATTTTCCAGAGCCGCGGTGACATTAAGAATGGGACAATCCTTCGATTAGCAATTTCCCCAGTAAGTTCGCTTTGCTTTCACGAGCAGTGCTATAAATTAAACTCCTTACAAATTTCCTTAGAAGAAATTCCTTAGAGAAATTTTGACCTACATTATGTTGTCAGACCAATTGTGTTTAGGTGATTTTTTTGATTCTACAGATTCAGCAGTAATGAGGATGGGTGTGGGTGCTGAAGTTAGAAAAATGTGATCACAGTTAATTAATGATTTAACACGAGAGATGGGATGGAAGAGTAGGGATTGATTACAGTCAGTTTAGTTTGGATTGTTTTTTTTTTTTTACTTTAATTAATGAAGTCAGGGTTTGAAAACTATATTTTGTATTTACATCAGATAAGAGTGGCAAAAAATAAATAAAATAGAAGAAGTCTGTAAGGGCGGAAATATTTTTTCACAACCATGGAATTTGTTTTTACTTTGTTAGAAACTGTTTAACATACACTTGCATAAAATATTAATGATAATAATTTATTATGTAATTTTTGCTAGCCAGTAGCCATTTCAAGATTTTTGCCAGACTTTACTTTAGACTGCACTTAAAAATCGTCAATCACTGGCAAGTCCTGCAAGTTATAGCTTTACCAAGTTAGCATGTCACGAGGGGCACAGTCTGCTTTCACAAGGTTAAGAGGAGTTTAGGACATCTGTCGTGTTTAATAGCACTAGTCACCGTGTCTCTGTAATCATGTGTGATTACCTGCCTTTTTAAATCCCACTCTACATCTAAGTGCTCTGAGAGTGAAGCTGATACCTCTGTCTCCAGTTTAACAAAGGTGCTGAGGATTGCATTCCAGCTTACTTTTTATTTTTAGATGCTTTAGTTCTCTTTTCCACATCAGTTTGCTTGTCAAGTTCACTGCTATACTTTGGGATTCTGCAAACATTCACAGAGTGATTTGGGCCAAGCCGGAAGGAAATGTACCAGGAGGAAAAACATGACGAATAGCTACAGACTGTATGCACAATGGAAAAACTGCGATCAGGAAAACCAGCTAAACATGAGAGGACACAGTGAACATAACCAAGCACAAAGATAAATCAGAGAATGTAAAGAATAAGACAAAACTGAAGCAGAAATCTCTAAAATGTACCAAAAGAAGTAAATATTTGACGCAGAACCATAGTTCCTGGAAAAGGTTCATGCAGTAACAACATGACTTCCAGAAAATGGCTTCTTGTCTGAACTTAACTGTATCTACAGTCAGAGCAATACGTAAAATACAAAGGTTAAAACAATGGTCATAGAAAGATGGTAAGCAAGAAAATATCTTTGAAGCTTACTGCAGGGAACTGCAGCAAAAGACATTGGGATATTGGATTCACAGAGTTTCCATAACAACTGGCTATTTTAAGGCTTTTATAAATGTCTTTAGCAGGGGTGCCAATAATTGTGGCTGGTGCTGCAGTCATTGCAGGCCCTCTGCTACAAGTGGAAGCGTACTATATAAAATAAAGTCTCATAGCTAAATCTCTGGTAAACCTATGAGATAAGGTAACCGTAGTATCAGTGAACGTTTTGACTTTTACCAGGCTCGTGCTGCTCGTCAACTCTTGGAGAGGATCCAGTCGCATGGTATTGATGCTCGCCTCGAGGCTCTGAAGGAGCTCGCAAAGTTGTCCGCAGATCCAACTTTTGCTGCAGAGTTCATAAATATGGAAGGCATAGGGACTCTGGCTCGACTTGTCGAGAGTGGCACGCAGTAAGCATTCATTTCAACTATTGAGACCTAACTCCAAGCCCTTCACGTTTATGAAATCAATTTTTTTATTTTTTTATTTTTTGCATATTTCATTTTTAAGCCTCACCTGCTGAAAAATCCTGGACTAATTGTGAGTTTTCTCTCCAAGTTTTGGGGAAATGTTAGCCTTCACTCTCACTGCATTCCTGGAGTTGATGGATCATGGCATTGTATCCTGGGATCTGATCTCCCTCTCCTTCATCAAACAGGTGCTTCCTCTTGAACAAATTTTGAACAAACATTTTATGTTACTCATGGCCATTTTACACAAACTCTGTGTATATGTTCACTGTTTGCGACTTCAAGGTTCGTCTTTCTTTCTCTTTTTATTCCTGCTCTTGTTTTGTGTGATTGTTTGCCCTTCTGTCCAATTCACTCACATGCTGGAAATGTGTGGGTGGTGTTGCCTAGTAATTCAGGATTTTAATTTGCTGCAGTGTGTATGTAGATAGCTTTCCTCAGTGAACCGCTCTGCAGCCTTGAGACACTCAAAAGAAACTTCTTTTATGAAGTTTTCTTTTATAAAAATGTTTGAATTTTGTCTTGGTTCACTGATATTAACTTTTTAACTTTATGCAAGGCTTCTGCATTTCCTCAGATTGCAGGTTATGTGAACCAGCCCATGGTGGATGTGTCCATCCTGCAGCGCTCGTTGGCCATCCTGGAGAGCATGGTCCTGAACAGCCACAGTCTCTACCACCGCGTGGCCCAGGAGATCACCGTAGGACAGCTCATCGGGCACCTGCAAGTGTGAGCACACACACATGCACAGGGGCTTCCTGCACTCTGTTTCAGGGGGGACGAGGGGAAAATGTTGTATCATGAGTTGGGTAATAAAACCGATGTAAAAGTCCGATTAGGAATGACACCAAAGATAAGGATTGTTTTAGACGAGAAAGGACAAACTATGTTAAGTTTGGTAGAACTGTGGTATAACGGCTCATGTATTTGCATTAAACTACCACAGCAGAGAGATGTCTCCCATAGGTACACAGAGAGATGAAATCAGAATAAGTCACAGGTGATCACTACTCCCATTTATAAGCGAAGATTTGTTTTTATAGCTTTTTAAGTGCCTTAACTGAGAATGAGTACATTAAGCTACTGTATGCAGCACTTTAAACTAAAGTGCATAAACTACTGCAGGAATGATGGTAATGAAGACCTGCTAGAGGCCATAGATCCACATGCTTTTTTCAGTCGGTTGTTTGCAGAGTATATTTGAGTTTCCAGTGCATACAGCTGAAAGACAGAAGTATGGCAAGCTGAGTTGTCGTATCTTTCTCATTTTCACCCATTATTTGTCATGTAACGAGTGCTTAGCAGTGCCTGGTAGAGTGGATGTTTGTTATCACACAAGACCCAAAAGAAATGCCACTGGCTTCCTACAAGCTCCACAAAGTTTTAAAGCAATTTTATACCAAGTGAATAAGCAAATGTTTATTTTAGTCTATTTATTTGTTATTTCTTCATCATTCAGTCTTCTATTTCGCGTGTATTCAAGGCCAAATTATTGAAACACTTTATTTTGTGCTAGTTTTGTTATTAGAAACAGACTTATTTGACACGTGGCCCATAGTTCACTGCCTAGCTTAATTCAAGCAGATTTAATTTGGCTTTTTTGTACAGCATCACATTTAAAAAAAAATGTTATATGAAGGCAGTTTACAAAAAAAGAATCATTGATCAACATATATTCGAATTTATCCTATTTGTCATCCGGTACAGTATGCTCAATTAACTATTGAAAGTATTCTATCAATGTATTGATACAATCCATTGATTGTTATGAAGAATCAGACTCCAGTTTGGTCTGGATTCATTTTAAACCAAACCGGTTCATTCCAGTTTGGTCAATTCTAGTCAGCTCTATATCCAGGTACATGCATTTCAATTTGACCCTAATCATATAACATTACAATCAGAGTCTGTTCATCTTATCCCAATCAATCTGCGACTGAAAACTGAGATGAGAGCTGTACCGTTACACCCCTAGTACCTACTTTTCCTCTTTTATTTCTAATTTCTGGCTTCTTGTCCCAATCTCAGTAGTTCTTCTTTAAAAAAAATATCTTGAAATAATCTTATTGCATGCTAGCTCTGAGCACCAGCAGATTATATCTGTGCGTATAATCAAGTCTGCTTTGAGTTATCGAACTCTGACTCTATGAACTCCCCCCCAGAAATGCTGCAGACCAGGAGCCACCAGAGCAAGATGGCTCCTCTTAGTAATAGCAAATTTTGATTGTGTTTTTCGAATGACCTCCGCAGGTCTATATGTGTAGATTTCACATTGTAGGAATCAGAAACTTCCAGCACCTTTTAAATGCTGGTTTTGGTTCTTCGGTTGCAATAAATATCTTCTAAAACAAAATCTTGGTGTCAAAGAGAAGCTTCTAAAAGCCTGCATTAGTCCCTTTTTTGTAGTTGCTAGCCTATTTTTTTTTTTTAAAAAAAAGATCCTGTATATTTGTGGAGCATGATGCTTCTAACTGGTTGTTGCAATCCTGGACATTTCCTCAGGTCCAATCAGGAAATCCAGACCTACGCCATCGCTCTCATCAACGCTCTTTTTCTGAAGGCGCCAGAAGACAGACGGCAGGTCAGTGAACTGCTCTCAGCAGCGTTGGCTGCATTAGAGAAAATGACTGGATACTTACTGCTGTCATTACTTCATGGTACCTCCTAAAGAAAGTCATCTATACATAGACTGTTGTTTCTTTGCTGCTATAGAGCTGCAGACATTCACTCACAGTAGCTGCTAATGTTTGCTAATGTTAGTTTGAGCTAGATTCATTGAAATACGTTTGTCTGCAAGTGCTTACATTGTGATTTCTGTTTGCCGTAGTAATATAATCACTTACAATAGCACTCACTTCCCTTTAAAATGTACATATTTGTTTTACTGCAGACTTTTCTGTTAGTTGTAACTGTTTTAATTAAAGATGCACCGATCAGGCTGAAATTGAGGTTTGGTTTTTTTGAGGTTTGACATATAGATGTAGACTTTCACTAACTCCGACATATTTTTCCAAATTATTATTCTACATAAAAAAGAAAAATGGTTCTTTGGTAGAGCTAGATATTTTAAAGCCAACAGAGAATGTAGAAATTATAGTACTATTCCCATTTATCATGAACGCATACAGGATATTCAGTAAACTGTAAAATTATTAAAAGAGAATTTATTTCTGTTAATTATGATAATTTTCTGCTTACAGCTAATGAAGCATCTTAAGATTAGAATATTACGTCATACTAATGACAAAGACATTTCTCATATAAAATTGTGGTGTGATAATGAAAAGTATGTTTAATACCTGCTTAAAGATTATTTTCAAGCCCCATTGGACTCCATATTCTAATTTATTGGATCCTAAAAAAAGCCATGCTGTTGGTAAGTGTGTTTTTAAAACAAAAAATGCTGGGAGTTCTGAGTTGTAATACATTTCATGGATAAGAAAAAAGTCAATTTAATCAAGGGAAAATCGGCCAATTCCAACATCTGGGTGATTGATTGGTGCATCTATCATTTAGATTTAATAAAATAATGAAAAACTAAAATGACATTTTGTTGAGTTATTTCGGCTAAGGTGCAGAAAAAAAAAAAAAACCTGTGTTAGTAGCAAAGATAAATAGGCCAATACAAAAAGTCTAATTTCTCTGCATGATTCTTTCTGTGCTGTAATAACATTTAACAGTTAATTCTGTGCTGCACTGCAACTTACTTTGTATCCTTGTTTTATGTTCTTTTACTTTGTTTTATATCTTGTTGAAGTAATTGATGACATAAAACAATGGGGAAGACATAATTAAATTGCCAGTAAATACAAAACAATAAACTTGGTTCTTTAAGTACTTCATAAACTCAGATGTAGTTAAAAGAATGGTTTATTTTCTAAATATTCTTTATTTTCTTTATTAGGTACACAATTGTTTACAAACATGCAACATAACACGTCTTTGTATATGACATACCACTAACGTGCTGTGATTTTCATGCACAACCATCTCTCAGGTTTGCTCACAATGGTTATAAAAAAGAAATAAAAATGAGCAGCAACACTCCTGTGTTGATGCCAGATGTCAGAAAATAATGGGCAGAAATGTAGAATACCATCCCACAGCTCTGTAAACCTCGGAGCAAACAGCAGCAGCAGACTGTGTGCCTCTTGAGTCAACTAAGAACAGGAAACTCAGGCTACAATGCACACAGACTCACCACAAAAACACATGTGATTCATCTCCATAATTGTAGAATAGAATTGAACAAAATAATTTTCTATAAAAGCTTGTCTTTTTCTCCTTACATGTCACAATTCAATTCACATTCATTCTTGAACACTCATGGCAACAGACCATAAGCAGCAGCAGCAGTTCAGCAGATTTCAGCTTTAGGCAGAAATCACTCAGAGTAACATCAAAAACAGGAAAATCATTTCAAATTATATTTTACATAAGCAAGAATTTTAATTTGGCAGCAGCTCCTAGATTGCATAAATCAGGGCTAAAGAAAATCCAGAAATAGAAGACGTCCTTTATTCAACCGGGTTCTGAGTTAACATGTTAGTTGTTGATTTAGTTATGGAGGGCTGCGCGGTGGTACAGTTGGTAGCTCTATTGTCTTGCAGCAAGAAAGACCTGGGATCAAATCCTGACCTGAGGCTTGTCTGCATGGTGTTTGCATGTTCTCCCTGTGCATGTGTGGGTTCTCTCTAAGTACTCCGGCTTCTTTCCAAAAACATCAATGTTAGATTAATTGGTCTCTCTAAATTTGCTTTAGGTGAGGGTGTGCATGGTTGTGTGTTTCTGTGTTTCGCTGTGACAGACTGGCGACATGTCCAGGGTGAACCACTGGAGATAGGCTCTATCTCTGGTTAAGCAGATGGAGGCAGAGCATGGATGTTTGATATGGAAGTGGATTTTTATGTTATGTTAGAAAGGCTGTGTGGACATTTTTTCCCCCTGTTACTGACCACTGGAGGGCGAACTGAGTCAGATTTGGTGCCTGAACAAGAGGAGAGGGACTAGAGTACAAACTTGATCTGACTCTCACTGCTCAGCTTGTTATATATCCAACCGAAAAAACAAAAACAAATCTTGTTCTAGCTATTCTTTAAAACTGAGATTACAGTTTTATTCCTTCATATTTTAGATGTATGTCCCTTCCATTTGTGTGTTTTTTTTATGCAATAAAAAGAACAGGGAGTCATGTTTATTGATTTTTATGACAGGAGGGAGAATTATCTAGATAAACGCAGTATGTGCAGGGTACACCAGCTGCCATCAGCAGCCTGTTTTCTCATGTGATGTGAGTCATCTTCTTATTCCACTGCATGCTTGTAATGCCTGAGTCTCACGGTCCGTGTGTTTGCACTTTTTGTTTCCATTACTGTGGTACCCATGCCGCTCCTCCCTGCATCCACTCATAGGAGGAGTATACTAACCCACTGGAGCAGCACCTCACTGTGAGTACACGTCCGCTCAGCTGCTCATGCCGCCCCGTTGCCCTTCTCCTCCCTCACTTCGCTGATCTTTTTGTGTCACAATCAGCCATAACATAATCTGATCATGTTAAAATATAACCGCAGGTTTTTGCTGCAGCAGGCAGACTCTCCTAGCAGAATCATCTTAGACCACGTTAAATGTTATTTTGCAAATGCATGCCATTCAAACCGCTGATAGAAATGTAGATTTAGAATTTCTAATTTTGTGTTGGTGTACTTCTGTGAAGTTTCTCCTCTGTAACTTTGCTGGCTTGTAAATCTTTGTCAATTATTTGATTTTCTTGTTGACTTGTGTGTATCCTCAGGAAATGGCAAGCACTTTGGCTCAGAAACACCTGCGGTCCATAATCCTAAATGTGAGTATTAAACTTTATGTTGGAATAAACACGCGATAGATGTGAGGAATTCAGTGTTCTGGTCTTATTAAAACAGCCTACAGTAATTCTGAGCATCCAGCTTCCTCGAAATCTTACCTGCGACTAAAAGTTTGTTTCTGGAAAATTGAACGCTTCACTCACTCAGAAAGCCGAGACCCCAAACCAGTAAATGTGATATGGCATCGGGTCCATGAAGTGGAAAATAATTTGCTCTGAAAATATTTCTCTTGGCACTTGTCAAGAAAGACCTGCCTGAACTGGCTGTAAATGTCATCGACAACAGTGCTGCGCTCCAGTTTCCTGGAGAAACTCAAACTTTTCTTGGAATAAAACTTTGTGATTCTGAACACTTTTAAATGAGCCATAGTTACCTGGAACAATACAATGTGTGCCATTTCTCTCCAATCCCTTGAGTCACTTTGCACTTCTCACTGAATAGTGTAGGTACAAAGCACGTAAAAAAAAAAAAAAAAAAAAAAAAAAAAAAAATATATATAAATATATATATATAAATATAAATTAATATATTTTTTTTTTTTTTTTTTATATAATT
>CAEGAE010070397.1:0-11885 GCA_903067095.1 Girardinus metallicus | reverse complement strand
ACCTGCGACTACCGGCATGAGGACTAAAGCCTCCATACGTGGGTTGTGCTTTGCACCTGCGCCACCACAGCACCCCAAATCTGACACTTCTTAATCACATTTACAGACCAACATATGTCATTTTGTGGACTTCTTTTAACCTTTAATTTTTCAACCACAAAGTCACCTTGTTTACATGAAAGGTGATGTTGCCTTTTCGGTGTCTAGTCAACAAAAATATGCTTGAGGGTATAAAACGCAAAGTGTCTTGAAGAAATGTCAGAGATGTTTCTATTCTTAAATAAAGTCCCTCTGTAATGCGCTTGGAAAAATTCAGAGCTAGAGCTCATGAAGAGTAACATCAGTCTGTCATATTTAAAAACCCAGGATTAATTTCATTTCAGAGAATAAAGAGGCAACAGCAACAGGACATGCCCGCTATGGGATTTCACTGCTTGGACCTCCTGGTTTGCTCTCATGCTGAGCAGTAATAAAAAAAAGCCAATGGGACTAAAGCCACAATAAACCTGGATTTGTGTCAGTGAAGGCCCAAGCCCATTATGCTTCCCTCTGACTGGATCTCACATGCTACTCAGGTGAACATGACTAATGCTTTTCCATCAGATGATGTAGCCTGGGAGCAAAATGAACATACAAGAGAGGGACCGCTGGTTTTAATGTGATTGCAAGCAGTGAAATGATTTTATGGAGCAGGCTCTCTGTAGGATACCACTCTGCAGCTGCAGACGCACAGCAGCAGCAGCCTGCTTTATATTGATCCGATATCCAAAGCACAGACAGATGCTTTCATTTCAAGCTGCACAGAAATTAGGTAGGGATCAAATCAGCCCCTTTTATTTTAAAACAATGGTTGCTCGGATCTTAGAGACATAACGTTGTTTTAGGAGATGGGTTAAAGTTGAACTTCTCTATTTGTAGAATTCACTAGATAAGTAAAAGAATCAGAACAAGTAGAACCTAGCCTCCCCTTCCCCAACCAACAAAAAACTAAACAAACAACAACAAACAACAACAAGGAAAGAGATTATAAACCACACACATTAAGTTTTAATAATATTAAAGGAAATGTCTGAGCCAGAGTTCTTCTAAGGACAGCGAGGGAGGGAAAGAGATCAGGCAAGGCTATTGGGTCATTCTTTAATGCTTCATTCAAAGTTTAATGCTTCAGGGTGGGTCTAGCTGGGGCTGAACTTATCTAAACCCTCAGCATATTTGTTCATATTCGCTCAGACGCACTGTAATTCCACTCTGCTTTAGGCGTGTGGGTTGAACACAGAAAGGCAGAGATGGAGAGAAGATCTTCCATTTAGGACAACAGTCAATTTCCACAAAACATACAGTAGGCTATAAGCAGAGGTGGTTAGTAACTAGTTACATTTACTTTACTTTAACATGTTTTAACATGTAAACATTGCCTGCTGTAAGTATGCACAAGAATTTCATATGAGTTTTTTATTGAAAAAATGTTTAAAAACATGTGTCTCCTGCTTGAATCAGTTTTTAGTCATTATGTTATTTATTTGTATTAGTTTAGCCTGTAAAGTACCTGATGTTTCTTCATAACTTCATATTTTTGTCAGTCTGATTACATCATTTTTAAATATTACATCAGCAGTTATGACTAGACTAATGCTACAATAGGCTTTTAATCAATTATATATTTTTAACTTATTTCTTGGATAGCTACATTTTAGTTTTAATTGAGAAAATATCTTGAAGTAGTGCTACTCTTATTTGAGTACAACTTTTGTTCTCACCTCTGCTTAATAGGAAACAATATGAAGGTTGAAACAACAAAGCAACTCAATGAAATTAACTTTTCAGATTTATTTTTAGTATAATAAAACAATGTATTTGTTTGTAATGATAGACAAGTTCCTACAAGTGTGAAGAAACTTTTGTTGCCTTGTCCATCGTCCTCAGAAGTTGTTCAGCTCGGAGTATGTCAGTATGTTTGATCCATATTAGGCCAAAGCATATTGCGTGAGGATAGCAGTTTAGTTTGTGCACAAATTTTTAAAATATTTTTTCTGACTCCTGTTTTTACTTCTACACCTGTCTACATTACGTTATAGTACAAATGCGGAAGAGCAACATTCAAATCTGAGCTTTAAGGGAGAGTCGCAAGAAAATAAAAAGCATTGTTGAAAGAGTCACAAAATGACCTGTTTATAGTTTGCCATAAGCCTCAGTCAAAAGTAAAATGAACAATTCAAGGGGGTATTTGATCAAGTTTAAAATAAAATGCATTTTAAGCATAATGTGAAAGTTTAAGCACATATTGATTCAAAAGCTTATCTTAAGAAGTCAGCCCAGAAAAACAAACAAAAAATCCTCCTCAACTTAAAACTAATCTATTTAATTTTCACTTAACAACAGGAAAATATTATTATTAGGCTGACCTTCCCTCCACCCGGGACTTGCACAGGTATAAGATCAAGAAAAAGGCAGCTAACATCTCTGTTGACCCCGCACATCCTGGACACAGAACTTTTACCTCTGTGGAGCACCGTTTGCAAGAACCAGCCACCACAGAGACATGTTTCTTCCCCCAGGATGTCTCTCTAATGAGCACAATGAGCACATTACCGCATGAGTAGACGGCTATTCTGCTGTGAAACTAGATAAGCAAGCTGCACTACCACAAACTGCCTGTCTTTTTTAATTTTTTGTATAAAAAATGTCTGTACACGCATACATGTTATTTCTTTCATCCTTTTATTTTATTTCCCATGAAGTTTATCTGTTTAAACTTTTTGTCTGCACACTGTAAGTACTTAAAACTAAAGTCAGTTTCTTAGTTTATCCACACAAATTTGGCTAATAAAGGTGATTCTGATATTAAGCTTCATTAACAAATATTTTAAAGTTTGATAAACAAACTTGGATATTCTAAACAAGGTCTATATAAAAAAATGCTTAACTTTTTTTTAAAGTGAGCTAGTGCAGCTTTTGGAGAGCATGTACGTGGAAGGATCCAAGGTGAACCATGTTTGAGGCAGAATCATGCTGTGGGATGCTTTTCGCCAGAAGAGACAGGGAAGTTGGTCACAGCTGACAAGAAGCTCCCTGTCCAGCATGACATGTTTTTTTGTTTATTACCTACATAATAAATGTTAAACTCATCCAGTCTCACATTTAGGTTTCCACCAGTCAGCTGAAGAAGTTGACTGGTGGCCAATTCTCATTAAAACTATTTAAAAAGGCCATCAGAGTTAAGGTTTCAGGTAGAGAGGGCAGGGAGAAGTGACAACACCCTCCCAAAAGAACACTAATCCTTCCACATCTCCTGCTGCTCAATAATTCATGTCAGAAGGTTTCAATAATTCATGAGAATAACATGACAAGAGCAAGCGCTGTTCCCTCTGGGGGCAGGGCAGTGAATGAATAAATGAGTAAATGAATGAGAGACTGAGCGCACAGAGTGACGAGACTCGCAATGAAGAGGGGGATCAGCATTTCTGCTGACTACACTGAGAATTTTAGACCCAGTTCTGAAGCTGCTGATGAAGTTTTGACATTGAGGAATGAGAGTTTCAGTCACACCTTAAGACTTTTCCTAGCTCTCCAGATTTTCACAGTCACATGCATTCAGTCAAAAAGAGTACTAAGTGATGCATCCTTAGTATGTTTGTAACTCTACACCATCCCCAGTGAACAAAGCTACTCTGGTCCCTTTTACATGTCCTGTAGTGACTTTCATCCACATTGGAGAAGATGCTCAATACTCATTCTGCTCTCACAGTAAGAAGTTAAGAAATTAAATTTCACAGAGTTGTTTCATCAAATACTTTCCTGAAGAATAGTGTCATCTGGTCATATTTGCATGCGCCACTTACATTTCTTTTGAATTCATACATTTATTTGTTATCCTACAAATTAAGGCTTCCAACAAGACAGAAAATAAGCAGAGTCGACCTCCTACCAGCACTGTAAGACAGTTCTGGACAATGAGGAAAATTCATGTAACCTGCACCTGAAAATGTTTCTGTTCAGCCAAACTATCTTGCTATTTTGTTAGCTGCAGCAATTACCTCAACCTTAAAGGACACTTTCCTTGTTAATATGCAAAAAACATTTATTATTCAGTTAATTTCTTATTTAAAATCATTTAGCTGCAAAAATGTATGCATTGCAGTTAAGTTAAGTTATCTCTAAAGCACTTCTACAGTGGTAGAACATAACTTTGACAGTGTTTATTGTTGTTTTAAATTTGCTTTAATTAAGAAATATAAATTCACTAAAGTGAGATCTAATAGTTGATTTTAAGACAGACAATACATTTTTATACACCACGTTTTTCTCAGTCTGATTATCGAGCTGCTTTTCCAAATTGAATTAAAGTCATTACAGAACAAAAATGCTCTTATGATAGCTGGAAAATATGGCAGGTTTAGTGGGTAACCCAATATTCTGATTAATTTAAGAGGAGATGTTTCATAAAAGCAGATGAAACAAAACACTGAGCTGCACCTCCAGATGGAGACCGCTGGATTCTCCGGTTACCTTTTCAAAGGTAACGTCTCACTCAACCACAGCCGGGTGAATGGACTCACCCGAACTACTGATCCCTATCATTTTAATATGAGAGAATTAAGCCATCAAAATGCAAATAAGCAGAAATTTAAAGATTTCTCTTTGCATTTTTGTTTTTTTTTGTAGCACGCCTATTTTAAAAACCTGAATTTTGGTCTGCATAATTTAATATTCTGTTCACATCTTTATCACCGGCTATCAGCTTGTTTTATCTTCTGCAATGAATGCAGGCCAATTAAGATCTTTTTTCTTAGTTTGCTAAGAGGAGATAATATCAAAATATCTCTTACCTCTGTAAATAGTCATATCTGATGGAGTGCAGCACCGTGTTTCAGCTCTTGACTGTCTGGATTTAAAGGTTAAACTCCTGCGAACTTCAATGCTCCGCTGCTGTTGGCTAAGTTACCTCTCAGTTACCATAGAAACGGAGAAGTCCTGCCCTTTCCTCCCCCCTTAAACACACCCATTAAGAGAACAAGGTGTCGGTGATGTCATGCCAATAGAGGCGGAAATGTGTGAAGGGCACGGTGGGGAGGAGAAAGATGAGCAGGATGGTGTATCTGCAGGATTTTTTTTTTTAAATGGATGCATTAAAAGGTTATCAGCCTTCAACATTTAAAAGAATTGTAGGAGTATCTGAAAAGTGAGGTTCCAGCAGTTCCAAGTTATTTCCCCATAGCTTGAGAGTGGCTTTCCAAGAACGTGCTCGCTATGTTCCTGGAAATTGAAAATTGTTTTCCCTGAACCTACAGGTTACTGTACTAGAACATCCAGGATGATTTCTGGCCTATTATAGCACATTCACAGACCTTTCAGTGTACGGTTTAGGAAAGCTTTCAGATTTTACAGCTTTCCTGAAACTTACATCTATAAGATGCCAGAACTTAAAAGGGAATTTTCAGTGTTCTTTATAGAACCTCAAGTTGCTTTTGGATCCTTAAAAGAACTACCAGTTTAATATCCTAGAAATTTCATTTTATATTCCTGGAATATAAGGGGTATTTTTTGGTTGTTATCTCCAGTGGCATCATGCAAAAACATTAACATTTACAAAAAGACTAAACATAATCCACAATAGTTCCTCATTTTAGCTATAATTATAAGTCTGTATCAACACATCCAAAAAGCAATTAAAATCAAAACCCTTGTGATAAATCCAGCGTGTTTCTTCTCCTAACAGGAAACCTTTGGTTTCACAGAGGAATATTTAAGGGTTACAGAATGTGGTAAAATAAATCAAATCTACCAGTATCTAGTATATGATACTGTTAGATTTCTCTCTAATAAAAGAGAGAGAGAGAAAAAATTCTAAGTTAAAATGAGCCAACTCTTTTTCTCGTGAACTAACTATTTCAAATCTCAGCTCGCTTTGGTTGTGTCTCTGTGATGATGGAGCTGTTGGATGAGGTGCAAGGAAGTAGGACTCACCTCGTTTGATATGTTTGAGCTGCCTCTGCGCCTCGTCCCTCTCCTCAGTCAGTCTGTTGCACTGCGGGAGCAGACAGCAGGTCAGACCGTTAGATTGTGTTTCACAAAAGCACAGAGCACACAGGTCACCACTACTGCCAGATAGAGTTACACAGACACACTAAGCAATTGAAGCTCTTCACACATGATGGTCGTCATGGAAAAACTCAATATGCAATATTGTAAATATTCTTTTAGTAATCGCCGAGTTATCAAAATATAAAGCAGATCAACAATACCACCATTTTTTTTCTGAAAAAACTGAGAAGAAGCAGCAGTGGAAAAAACATACAGCAGATTTCAACAGATTGTTTGAAAGGGTGCTTCAGGTATTCATTTTTCATCTCTAAAAATAAATACCTGAAGCACAACTAAGGTTCCAGATCAATGAGGACTTCTTGTAATGCTTTTACAAAGGAAACAAAAACAAAGGAGAGATGTTTGACCATAATGTACAGCACTGTGTTTGGAGGAAACACAGCATAACAGCACAAACACCCCCTATCAAATGTAAAGCCTGATGGCAGAAAGCCCGCGATTTGGGCTTTTTCCAACTACAGAACTTGAACCTCTTACGAGCATTGAGTCAAATATAAACCAGTTTTATTGTGAAAAATGTGTCACACAGATTCTAAACTTCCAAAGTGTGGACATCTAAGCAAATTCAACGTCAGATTTGAAACTCTCACAAAATAAAGCTGCATTTCAACTTATTCAGGATAACTAGCATGATTAATGTTAAAGCTAATGACAAAACGGTTAGCAGGAGACTCAACAAGTATTGGCCGATTAGAAGAGTTGTAGGAGAAACTATGCTTAGACCTTAAAAGAGATGAGTAGACGCGAATGTCAGCAAACTTCAATGATCTGAAGCGTCATTGTAAACAATAGTTCCTTCCACAACAAGGTGAGAGACAGTCCTACAAACTCATTCTATATCAACTGTAAAGCATGGCAGAGGCAGGTTAATGATAGGGGCTTGAATTGCAGCCTTCCAGTAATTGAATCTATCATAAACCCGTCTGTGGTAGTACATCTAAAAAATTTTAATATTGCGTAAAAGTGTAACTGTGCCACGTTAGTGCTGTTTTGTGAAACTTCACTCAAGTGTGCACAGATTGTGTTAAAGTGGGACTTGTTATTTTTGTACACAAACTTAATTGTTCTGATGTTGTTCTCTCTCTGCTGAGCCTGCAGTGCCAGTTGGAGGTCAAGTAATTATACAGTAAACAGTACATTGGTTAAGTGCGAAGCATTTCTAGTGATAATGAACAAGCAGCATGAAACAACAGATAATAATGTGAACAGCTGCCCTACAAAGACACAACAAAGGGAGGCATTAGCTGCTCGTTCTCACATCCTCGGGTATCTGAGGTTTGCATTGTTTCCTGTTCCTTACTTAGATTGGACAGCTGTGAAGATGTCTGTAGGTCGGAAATACGAAATTTGAGTGAACAAAATTTTAACTTTTCAGGAGTCTACAATAGAAGAACAGCTGAATTATACTTTAAAAGGTCAACTAAAAATATATTGCATTTTTTCCTTCTTAAAGTTCAGCTTATATTTATATTTCCACCCTCGTGTCAGATGGTGGAAGTGATGTTGTTACTCATTCATGGATGGAGTTGGATCAATCCAGCCAGTAAAAAATCAGTTTTAAATTCTTCTAAATAAATGAGCTTTCATTTACTAAATGTCATAAGTAAGGCACTCATCAGTCCTAAAATTCATGGCTGCCATTACTCACACCAATCTCATCTAAAGAACTGAGTGTCATCTTCTTGTGGCTCCCCAGAATTCATACAAATGTCTCTTTTTCTCTGTAGGACAAACGCAGCAGAACTTTTACTGACCACAGTCGAAGGAGGAGTTTCTGCAGTGCTGCTCTGACATCCACACGCTTCATTTGAAATGGTAATTGGAGCTCATAAAGAATTCAGTGACCTCTCGTGCAGCAAAAACAACAACAGTGCAGACAAAGAAAACTGTCCCTATGGGTTCAAAAGACCTCCAGAGATCACTGAATATTTACAAGCTTTTAAAAGGAGCCAAAGAGAAGAGAAAAAAGCAACATGGTTTCCAAAAATCAGACTACACAGGGGTCAACCTCACCATTTAAAATCCTAACCAGTGTTAAAGTTGAGATCATGATCTTAAAACAACTGTGAACTAAACTAAGCTAAAAAAAATAAATCTATAAACTGTTACTCTGGGCATCCACTGTTGGAGACAAGTGAATAAAATGAACATTATACAGGACAAAGCAGTCAAAAAGAGTCAGGAACTAGAAAATTAAAGGCTTTTGTTGTCTTCAAACTTTTTCAATGATTCAATGATTTTACAAAAAAACTGTTATTTCTGGCCAACATATGATGTTTTGGAAATTACACTCCGTTGTAGTTTCTTATCACCTCATTACCACTAAAACATACGTAAGCAACAAGTGATACTAAATATAGAATTGGAATAGAGTCTGAATCCATGGCACTTGAATAACTAGCTAACATTTATAGCACGCCATGCAATATGCATTTTGCCATAATTAACATATACCAAAGATTATGTAGCAAATAGTTTTTAGCGTGTTAATCTGACTAAATATTATCACTGTTTGCAAGTGAGTTTTAACAGAACCAACAGACCAATGATACAGAAGCCCACACACCCCCACTGAGATTATTTGCCAAATAAAATGCTTTTAAGCTAATGTGGGCAAAAACGTAGCTTACAATTTGTTCAAATTTCAGTCTGTGGAAGCACAAAACTGCAACAAAACTAGGTTGATCTCCCTGGATAAAATCTTCATGCTGCTCCTTTTCACTGCTCCAGCTGCAGGAAGCTCTTGGCCCAGATTTGTCCCAGTTCTACCTGCTTTCTCATAAACTGTCATCTTAGATTTCTCTAAGGAGCCCAACAAGAGTAGCAGGTTCACTGAAACACAGAAAGACACTGATGCTGTCAAGGTAACCAATAGAATATCAGCACCCCAAAGGAAACTATTCTTTATTCACTAATAAAATGGACCAAATCAGGGTGGCTCATGACTCTAATCAGCTACTCACAGTAATCAAGCTTTCGTCTTCTCTTAATCCAAAGTGACATTTAACAACAGTTTAGATAAGGTTGAGATCTTATAATTGAGTAATAACGAACATTATCAGTTATTGACTGAAATTATCACTTATTTAATCAAGATACAACACTGGTGTTAAATACAGGAAGAAAATAATCAATAACATATAGATTGTTGTTTCTACCTGCTGTCTGAAAAACAGCTACATAAATGACATTACAAACCAAAACAAAGCCATTTTAGACCCTTCAGACTCATTTTATTGTGTCTCCTCTGCCTCCATAGGGTGGCTCAGGTGGGTGATCAGATGACCTAAATAAATCACAGAGGGGAACATCGATCTTGGAGTGGCCAACCCTCATATGTGCACATTTTAGCTGATTTATCAGACAGAAAAAACATGAAATGTTGCTAAAAGTAATAAAGGCAACACACAGGTGGTACTTTAAATTAGCAAGAAATACCTATTACTCATCCCTTACATTTATAATATTAACCATAAACACTCTTGCTACATCTTTTTGTAGCAAGGATGTAACACAGTATCACTCTTAAGATTTATATGTGAGAGGTCGACATTTGTCAATAAATGTAGTATCACTAGAACATTTGGCATTTTAACAACAAAATATTGACAATAGAAAAAAAAAATTAGTTTTAAATTTAAAACCGATAAAAGTTGTTTGTATTTAGAAGAAAGAAAAAAAAAAGTTAACTAAATTGGCTTTCATTTTGAATTTCTGATCATTTTCTTCATTTTTTGTTCTGATGTTGTCCATTTGTACTCACAAGTTGAAAATTAAGTTCAAGATTGAATAAATTACAAGTTTTAACTGTAGCTTTAAATCTAAATGTTGTCTTGAAAGATCAGGGTACTAAAAATAGAAATAGCAACCTCAATCTTAAAATCTGATATGGTTGCCAGGTGCATACACATAAATAAATACTGTACATCAAAAAGTGTACAACTGTGAGAAGGAAGACAAATTATATATTATTTTAAATTTCTTTTGTAACACTGGAGGAGATGCAAGATATTTAGGCTCCACAGTAAATAATCTGCAGACAGGGTAACTATTAGTCATGCACTCCACAAATCTGGTCTTCATGGAAAAGTCACAAATAAACCACCGCTGTTGAATGAAAACAATCAGTGGACCTATTTCAAGATCTGTGTCATGTTGTGCAGAGGACAACAAACATGTGGAAGAAGGAGCTCTGGTCAGGGGAGATTAAAATTGAAGTTTTTGTGTTGCTAACACTGCATATCACTCTGAACTCACCAGGGTGTCATATGGTGGTTAAAGAGTCATGCTGTGCGAATACCTTTCTTGTATAGGAAAAATGATGTTGGCCAGAACTGATAAGAGGATAAACGGAGCTAAACACAGGGCAGTCCTAACATAAAACTTGGAATCTTGGAATAAAACAACCTTAAACATCCAGGCAGAGATACCCTGGAACGGCCCAGTCAAAGCTCAAAAACACACTTCATACAATCTGAGAGTGAGTTTGTTTGATTAATGTAAAAAGATACTTATCTCAAGAGTCTTGGTGTACTGCAGTCAAAGGTGGTTCAGCAAAGTGTTAACTTAGGGAGACTGAAAACAAATGCAAGCAGTTTCCCGTCCACTTCACAATTATTCATTGGGTTGGTCTATCACATAAAATACAAATAAAATACATTTAGTTATTGTCACATTAAATGTCGAATAGCTTAGTGTAAGGAACCTTTTGTGCAGAAGTGTATCTTTTTTGATGAGTCAATATGTAATTTCGCTCCTTAAATATCTCATTTATATAATAATAATAATGATGAGAAAATGGGGTTATATCCATAGTTCCCTAGTTTGCTCACATATCCTGTATGAATTATTTTTTTAAAATATACAAATAACAATTCACACCAGAGGCCATTTATTTTCTCACCTTAAAATTACAAATCAGACATTACAGCTCGGAAAATGCCTGACAGTTTCTCTATAGTCAACACCTGCTTTTTGAGAGAGGGCATCAAAACGTGAATGGTGGAGTAAATTTAACTTGTAATTCTTCTTTGCGTGAAAATGGCGAGTGCGGGGCGACTGATTCAGGGAGGGGTCTGGCTCTTTCATGTCTCCTGCCTCCATGAGATGCCGGCCGGCGCATGCAGCCAGCCGGCAAAATGTCCCATTGGAGACGGAGAGTAAAATAAGTGATGTTTTTCAACACTCTATACGCTTCATCTGCAGTAGAAACGATTTATATGAGAAGAAGGTGAGGTTGTTAGTATGTTTTATCGGTTTACCTCTGTTTCCATGTGTGCCTCGCTCTCCTCCTCGCATCCCTCCGCCTGCGCGGATGATGAGCAGGGAAGCATTATTTCCAGAAAAAAGACTGAAAATAATCCAACTGGCGCACGTTTCACTTCAGGGTGACCTTAATGAAGGAATTACTCTAGAAGGAGCTCATAATCCCGTTGTGTATGGCTCATTTTTCTTCTTCCAGACACATGGGATAGAGCGCAGCTCTTTGGTCCTGATGGTCCCTCTCCTCTCCCTCCTCCTTTCACTGACAGCATCATCTGCCCCTCCCCTTCCATCCAGCGGTGGAGTCAAGTCAAATGTGCGCATGTGTAGATCATTCCCAATGATATCTAATTATTTATGCTACGTGGTAGCCTCCAATGTTTGTTATTAAAAAAATTGTAGTCGGGCTGCGTTTAACTGCTGAAAAAGGAGTGGGAAAATCCGAGTTTAAACTGCGGAAAAAACAAACAAACAAACAAACAAACAAAACCACAAAACAACTATATATATATATATATATA